>SZWC01026135.1:17485-29074 GCA_023375785.1 Penium margaritaceum
ATATATATATAGATATAGATATAGATATAGATATAGGTATAGATATAGATATAGATATAGATATAGATAAAGATATAGATATAGATATAGATATAGATATAGATATACATATAGATATAGATATAGATATAGATATAGATATAGATATAGACATAGATATAGATATAGATAGAGATATGTATAGATAGAGATACAGATATAGATATTGATATAGATAAAGATATAAATATACCTATGGATATAGATAGACATATACTTATACATATGGAGATAGATATGGATATAGATATACATATAGATATAGAAATAGATGTAAAACTACGCTGACGTCAGAAAATCCACTACACAAGGACGTTTGCGAGGGCGATTATGTCTGCGGTCGGCGTTTTTGTCCACCGATAGCTCATAGCGTATTTTCCAAGTTTGTTATTCTGCAATTTCGCCACGTCCCGACGACAGGCTCTCTCTATGCATTATTTGTTTGCGGAAGTGACTCCCACTTTTTGAGAAACATGTGCAAATGGGACAAAGTTCACGTAGCATCAAGGGATTTTTTTTCAAACAAACACCAGACATCGCATGCAAGCACGTGGCTTGACCGGCGACTTCTCCTTGGACAAGACCGGAACATCGAGCAAAATTTGCTTTCAAGACAGGAAACATGTTTGAACCCAGCCTGAATGTATTACTACGTAACCCCGATGCACGCATGTGTGTATCCAATGGCACTAGTTTGGTATGCCATTATTCAAACCCAAAAACCCAAGTAATCTTATATAGTAGTGGACCAACACAAAAGGGGTATTTTATCGTCATCGGACTTGATCATGATTAATTATGTTGCAAATATAGGCGGTAGTAGGGTAGTTGCCGAGAAAACTATCAACATCACGTACGTTATTGCAAGGCTACCTGCTCTTGTTTTTTGTTCCCTAAATATGCTATTTTGCAAGATTATCAGTCACTTCTCCACGTCAACAATGGTATAGGGTGTCCTAAAACAAAAACTCTGCAACATTGTTAAAATCAAAGGGTGGTGACAATGGTACCTTCTAGCCTTTGAAGTTATTGCCATGATTTGTGAAAATTTTAGGATAGCTAAGAAAGAAAATGTGGTGTGCTGACATTATTCGACAAGCAAAGATTGGCAAAAACAAGTGTTGGTATCTCTTCAATCGCAAGCGTTGAGCCAAATTAGCTTTTGTACAATCTTGAGCACACAACTCGATGTTGTTACTTGGTAGACCATAATCATTGGCTTTACTTTGGACGTGTGCTTGGTGACTTTTGCCATTTGTTTCATTCTTGCTGAATTCCTCGTAAGCCTTTAATGCTTCTCAACCCTGATTATGCGAAACCTTCCTTGATGGATCTCCACATGTGTATGTTTCTCAAATCTTCCAATAAGATTGGAGTTGTGGTATGTTTCCCATATACAACTTCAAAATACACTATCCACATAGCCAAAGATGTTGTAGGATTGTCTATGAGCTTGAAAGGCAATGATCGGACTTCAAAATCAGTGACATGTGGCTTGCAAAATTCCTCAAAAGTTGTTTGGGCGGGTGATTGGTCCTCTCGTTCTCCACTTTAGTCAGGCCGTCAATAGTTGGATCAAGTTGTACTAGCACGTCAGTTCCTATTTGAAATCCAAATCGCAAACATCCTACCTTGGTTAGTGTATATCAATGGGGACATTATGTAGCCACATGATGCTATATAAGAATGAAAATGATATCGCCTTGACGGTGGCGATCATTGTTGTTGGGATGAAGTGTTCCATCTCTGATGAGCAATCAACAACCATGAGTACCACTTCAAATGATTTTAGTGCAGTGAGAAACCTTGCTACAATGTCCATGGAAGAGATTCATCATATTCCAATTGGTACAAGTAGAGATTGTAGAGAGACTTCAAGTTCGATCCATCTAGACCAATGCTGCTTGCAAACATTGCATGTTTTGTTGTAGTTTCCAAAGCCAAAATACTTGTTCCCCGACCAAAATCACTCTACAAGTTTCCTTAATGTTTTTTCGTTGTTGAAGTGTCCTCGTGGACTGGTTTTGTGGCATTACACCAATTGCAGCAATCGTAACCCGTAGCTCACGAGCATGGCAACTTGGAGTAAATCATCTTCATTAGTGTGGAGCATTTAACAAAAACCTTTTCTTGTCATACCCTAAAAAATTCTCATAGCCATGTGTAGAAAATGGCCTTGTGTACACTTCTCATTTGATGCGTTGTGAATTTATCTCAGCTAACGGGTCTGAAATTTGACTGAGAGCATCTTCTGGACTCATTTTCTCTATCCAACCATTGATTATTTTGACTTTTCAAACTAGCAGAGTCTTGAGATAATCAAGAGCATGATGGTCAGTGCGGATGTTACATTATTGGCACCCACAGGAGCACCATCAGGTCTAGTGAAAAGTCATGGACCGGTGGTGCGTTGACGCATGCATCACTACAACCAAACCTGAACAATGTGGTTCATGTCCGTTCTGTGCAGTTTGCACAACATGTACATAACTGCCTGGTCTCCGCTGCCATTGTCTTCTAAATTTATGGCTCCAATTGATCGATTGTATGCATCAGTTACCATGACGTCTTCCAATGTTAGATTTGTTATTTGTATGGTAAGGTCTAAGGTATGCGAATTTCTCAAATATTCAGATACTTCCTTATGCAAGCCCTCCCAGTTCCACAAGTAAGGTTTTCATTAGAGACGGACAAGGACACCCACAATAAATTGAAGTTCTTTAAGAATGGATGGTAGCATTGAAAGAAGCATGGAAAAAAAATATATATATATGTATATATATATATATACATATATATCATGAACAATTGTTAGTGTCAGACGATCCGCAAATTGTGCCACATTTTTTAATCCAATATGATTCCTCCACCGCCATTCATATTGATAAAAGAAACCAAATTGAAGTTTTGATGATTTTCCATGAAATTTCTCTTTGTGGACCTTAACAAACAGTTTGGAGATAATCATTTTGCTTGTCAGAGGTGCAAGTTTGCACCAATTTGTCATCAAGGAATATGACAACCCATTCATCAGGAGTTGACCTTTTCCCTGGTTATAATGATGTTATGGGGGTAATTATGATTCTAACTAATATAAATATTATCTCAAAGTGTCCACAGTAGGATTGGACTGTTACATTTTCAATCTTTTGTCTTGTTCTTGGTGCCATATGCGAATCTAGTACAACCTTTGTACAAGTTTCTTTCCGATGTATTTGATCCCTCAAACATGGTTAGACAGTTCATCCAAGTCAAGGAGAGGGTTGTGATTACTGATACTTACAACATTCAGTTCTTGATATTCCAGACATGTGCACATCTCGATGTTTTTTTTCCCAAGACAAGTGCAAAGAGAGCGTTGGATGACATGGAAGTGTATTTCATCCTTGCCCAACCATCTCAGCCTAGATGATGTTCAGCTCCATTAGCTCATTTGATAAGTCCTATTGAAAAACCGTCAATTTCTTTGTTTTTTCTCATAATGTGTGCATTGATAAGGTAGCTTATGAGTTAGTTATTTGAATATTAATTCCACAAATTTCTAGAAACGTTGTACAAGATATTCCCAGTTGTTTGCATAAAATTGGTTGAGGTCAAACCCAATGTCGGCGATGTGGTTGAGGTGCTAGCTACCACGATCTTGCTCCCCTTGCCACATTCCATGCAGATGAGACATGTCCAGCCTCCTCATTCTAGGTATCGCTTAGCCACGTCCAAGAAGATTGGTTGTGTTAAAAGTTGTTGTTAAGTAGTTTCTACTTCACCTTCCATCACTTATCATTGAACAGCTTTTCGCAACCACTTCTACGACATGTGTCACTCTATCAATGGTAGATGATGTCTCGCACCATAAAAATGTGTGGATTGAATCTCTTGTATAGGCAAGCTATGGATTTTGGAAATTCAAAAACCTTGTCCACGACGTGATCACTCAGTAGGCATTTTGTCCAGATCAATACATCACACCTCACCAGTTTGCACGTGAAGTGGTTTATAATACAGATGAGTTTATGGTCTGACATCAACAGATGTTTGGTTAAAACTCCTAGATTGGTCCTGAAATCCAGCTTGGAAACCATTTATTACTGAAAACATTGCAAGAAGTTTATCCATGGAGTAATGTTGGAAGTTTTTCCACTTATGCAACCAGTATTGGCGGTTTTTTTCCTTTGTAGCCTGTGCAATATTGTTCTTTTTATGGCAATCCTTGTCTGCAACAGCGTGAGCCATTCCAGTGGATCAGTTTCTCCATGCATCTCTAATCAGATAGGAGCTTCACCGTCTCCTTCTGTCCTCAGTTGTTTCCAAAATCTGTTTACTTTTTCTTCTGGTCCTTTTCCTTTTTTGTGTCACTATTTTCAACGTTGATGGTCATGCAAAATGAACCCACGTGTTTTGCAGGTCTAGTACAAACACTCATCCTCTTAATACACGGTGTAACAATCCATTGAATTCAATTTCTCTGATGACTGGCTACTTTGGCAGCCACAACAAGAATGGTGGCATTGAGGTTTTCACACGTTGGATCCAAACATTTTCGTATGCGTTGTTGATTCATCCACCAGCTGTACGTATTCCATGAAGGCCGACTCTAATGGCAAATGTTGGTATCGCATGTTGGATTTCAAATTTGACTTCATTGTCATATTGGAAACAAACATTGGGTGCAATGTCTACACCAATGATTGTTTCATGAAAACAATGTCTATGTAGTGCGAAGTTGGGTTTCTGACAAAGCCTTTTGAGCCTGTATAGCGCATTGGAATTCTCCTTCAGCTTTCCAAAAAGCACGATAATGGCTCAGGGAAATTCATCAAGTACAAGGAGTTGTCCATTGTGGCATGTTGAACAGTACCTCCTGTCATTGCTCAAGGCATCCTTTTGAGAGGAAGTGTTGGCGGAAATGTATGCACTGAACGTGATGGATGTATCACTTGAGTGGATGCCATATCTTTTGGTATCGTACCATTTCTTATGTAGTCTACCACACTTTCCTTGCTGATGCTTGAGGATTCTCGTGCATCACAAACTGATGTCCCTCCATCACGGAGTCTTTCTTAGTTGTGCTGTTGTCATCAAATACGCTCTTCCCATTTCCTCTTTTTGCAGTGTGATCTCCAACCTCATCAATGGGGAAGATTCACTGAAGATTTGTGCAATATTATTGTACAGGGGTGAAAGCATCTACTACACCTCTACTATCGTGATTCTCTTGCACCAATTGTTACTTGGATGGAACTCTAAATGGTTCACAAGTAGAAAGTTGGAAAGAGGAGTAGTAATAAACCTGGAAGAAGGGACACAAATCTATTTTTGAACAAGAACTAAGTGTAGTTCAGTGATAGGTTAGAAAATGGTTGGTAAAAAACATAAATCTTCCATAGCTAACAATTGTGGTTGTGATCTTAGATTGTGATGCATGTGGTGTCAGGAGGTTTTGGAAGATTCAAGAAACTCTGGTAGGATTTCCGGAGACTTTGAGGACATCAAGGTGCTTCTGTTCCAAAGTATAACGCCTTCAAGAAGTGTATATAACAGTTACAACATGTCAAGATTGTTAGGAGTTCTGACATTGATCATTTTTGAAGGTGTTCACAACTATCAGATACTTCAAAATTGGATTACCGGCAGTTGGGAATGTAAAAAATGCCATGGAAGTGATCACGGGAAACCATGGAATTCATCAATTAATTTTCCATGCATCCACGAGCAGAAATTCCCAATCACGGAGTTCATGTATGTAACAACCCCCTCTGTCATTGTAAAAGGAATGTAGATATACTTCTTTGACCACACTGATAGAAATCGACCATTGAACTGATTCATTTTTGGGGGGTTTTAAAATGGTCCTTGGAAAAATTCCTCCCATTGGGTTCTTTGTCAGAAGCTTCTACCATGGAACTGAGAAATAAAGAAGATTGCTAATGAAACAGATAAACATAGTACAGTTTACAAAGCTGAAGATTCGAAGCAGATGAAAATCAAGATGGTCCCTCTTTAATTATTGGTTACAAAGTGAAAATCATCCAGAATGTTATATAGTGGCTGAAGGTTGGCAAGAGGCCATTTGAACAACGATTGTGCATATTGTGAGTCACTGAAAAAGAAAAAAGAAGGCCAGCCGGGGTTTTGGATCTTAATAGCATTACTACAAGATATGTAGTGGCTGGGATTGGTTGAAGAAGTGGGCTTGAATCTAAGTAAGAAAAAAATGAAAAGATTCCGTGTATTGGTAATTGAAGAACAAGAATCCCTTGTGGAAACCTATTTTCTTCCTGAAGGTCGCTTACACAGTGTGGTGGATTACCAGGACTCGTTGTTATGCATGAGGTTATGTCCTCATAAGCTTTGAAAAGAGAGGTGGCATAACCTCCGGTTCATGGATAAATGGGTACTCAGGCCTATTGATGGCCAGAGTGAAACAATTTGGCCATCGATTCCATTGATCAATGTTGTGGAAGGAAGCTCTTGTTGATCAAAGATGAATTTGAGGTAATTGAATATTGTTCAATACTATGAAGATTGCGAAGAGATCTCAGGTTCACAAAACCCAAAACACCATGTTTAATCACAAGTGGCTTCTTCAATGGATTGTTTCCAAAGGAAAAGTAGCCATGATCATTTCAATGTCATGCAAGCACATCTTAGTTGTGAAAATCCCATGAAAAAAGGATGCACATCATGATGGTTGAACAATGTACATGCCGTAAAACCATTCACAATGGCTTCTGTAACCCTTATCTTGTAGTGTTTACTTTGATTTTCAACAAACTAATGGTTCTATGTGTATCTCCTAAGCACCATGAGCTTCAGAAGATCCACCAGCACCACCTACCTATGCAGTTGATGAAAACACAGTTTGGAGAATTTGTGCCTGGATTCAAAGGCGATTCACTCGATGACAATAATTATTTTCTTTTAGATAACATTGAGTGTCCGGTGTCAACAAAACCGTCCACAAGTATGCCTGATAAGCCGGGCAGGGGTGTGATTTGGGTTAAATGGTAGAAAGCAGTGGGAAACCATGGCTCATATGTGGAGGTAACCACATGATTTCTCACATGCTTCTGAAGAATGTAATCATGGACCGAAGATTGATGAGATTCCACTTCTATCAATTGTGCCACGTTTACCGTAAGAACCAGTGAAATAAAATGGTGCACCACAAGAAAATTGTATAAACCAGAAGTTCTCATCCGACAGTAGATTATTATTTTTTTGGCATGTGAACCAATACACTTAACAATGAATAGACATGTAAGACATTTCTGAATGGGAGCAACTCCTTAATCGACTGTTGAGGAAAGTCACATCAATAAAAAAATTAAAGATGTTTGGAAAGATTTTGCAGGTATTATGGGCATGAGCATCGAGAAAAGATGGCTCTGCTGATATAGATTGTTGTAAGAATTTGTTACATGGTCATCACGGGCTCTAAATGGATGTGTCCTTGTGTAAGAACATTGATCCCATGCATGTTCGTGAGTAGTTTTTGGAGGAAGTTGAGGCCAAGAAGATTAGAAGATGAACAAGAGAACAAAGGAGTGTGACACAACAAACGAATGTAGGGACCACGGTGTAAGATATCCCTCGTTCTCCTTGATGTAAGCTGGTGTAGGGAAAACTAATTCTAAGACATCAGAAATTCATTTAGCATTTTCACCTTTCAAAATCACCATCAGCAGAGCCAAACATTGATGAAAACAGATGAGGGACAGTGGGGAATCCTGGTCATGTTGTAGTAGTAATTGAGATGGTAGGAGAAGGATGGAAGGAGAATTAGTGTAATGGGATAACATTTGCACACCAAGGAGTATGGGGATATTTGAGAGGTATCTTGGCCAATTTCAAGGAAACAAATAAGGGTGATATGATTAAGTCTGAACGAGTCAAGAGAAGCATACAAGGCAATCAGTTGTCACAATGATTGTGGTGTTTCAACGTGGCCCGACAGGTCCTTAGGTTCATGGCTTGGTTTTGTGTGAGTTCTGAGTCTAGGTGTGAGCTTTCTGATCGCCTCACGCTAAGTGAGTGGATTTTAGACAGAGTTTTGCGACAGTCAACTCTAAGAAGATAGTAGCGGCAACTTGAGTTTGTTTATGGAAATAGGCATTATAGAATAAGTAATAGTGCTACTCTTAAGATGTATAACACACCAAATCACGTGTGATTTGGTTAACGATAGCTCTTGCTACATCCGCCAAGGCATGGCACACCAATCCAGCTCCTCAGTTAGCGACGCGCGTGGTGCCCGACCACCGAGGCACCTTGGCACATCAGCAATGCATCAAAATGCCTTTTTTGAGGTGCAAGAGTCCTTGCAAATTGTTGTGGTGCTCCCTATACTTTTGGATTGTGTTTCCATAGGTTCACTATCAAGTTTGGTGATGCAGATAGATGGGTTTTGAAATCTTTCCGCGGACCTGCAAACAATCTGTGCTAGTAAGCCAATGACTCTATAGTCATCCAGCAGATCTTCTTCCCGGGTAGACCTTATTACTCACGACTGGTGAATTTTCCCACTGAATGCCAACTTTAGTGCTCGAGCCAAACCGCACACACCAACGTTGAGAGCATGCAACAACCATGTTACTCAATGGATTCCGGCGACTCAAGTTGCACTGGATTTAGAAACTTGTCAAATGTCAGCAA
Organism: Penium margaritaceum; assembly: GCA_023375785.1. NCBI lineage: Eukaryota > Viridiplantae > Streptophyta > Zygnematophyceae > Desmidiales > Peniaceae > Penium > Penium margaritaceum. Next base: position 26,177 of record SZWC01026135.1, read on the forward strand.
CATTCAACCAATCTGGACTAAAATACCTTGCTATAGTGAAATTCAAAGATTTTTCTCCCCTTTGCAGCTTGTTGGCACCTCTCGGTGCCACATCTTGACATGCAAGGGGGACATTTACAGCATTCTTCCCCTTGCAACTTCCATGCCCACTGCTCCCTCTTTCTCTCACTCATCTTCAGCTTCCCTAGCCCGCCATTTATAGCTGGCCATCCCGAATTCAGCCACGCGAACGAGGTTTCAATTCACAGGTTGCACTTTGTCACCAAAAAGCAGGTGGTGTGTGCTACAGTGCTTTAGCACTACCCGTCCCTTCACCATTTTCTGTAAGTAATGGTAACGCACATCAATGTGCTTTTTCAACCTATACTGCAACACATTGTTGGTCAGTGAGATGGCTTTTGTGTTTTCCTCCTGCACCATCGTTGGCTCTTGCTGCGGCACACCCAGCTCCTCCTGGAAACCTTTGAAGCCACAGCGTCTTCTTGACCGCTCCAGCCAATGCAACATGCTCCGACTCCACTGTGGAGGCTACGACACATTCCTTCTTTCTACTACAACTTCAGATAGTTGCACCAACAAGAAAGAGCACATAACCACATGTGCACATCTACTCTTCCATATTGCGGCATGTTATGTATTCATGTTATATACAAGAAGAAAAGGTTTTGATTGTCCCTGTAACCGAACGGACGGAATCCTTGGCCAACTAGGCCAAAACCGCGGTGCTTGAGGGTCTCCAACACTCAAGCCATCCCGTCCGTCCGCCCACAGGCCAGGGACCCCGTGCGAGCCACGTCGAACCGGCCGCGTGCTACACTCCCCCCCGATAGGAGTGAGCCGCCCTCGGCGTCCGCACGTCGAACTCGAACCCCGGCGCTCTGATACCAATGTAACCGAACGGACGGAATCCTTGGCCAACTAGGCCAAAACCGCGGTGCTTGAGGGTCTCCGACCCTCAAGCCATCCCGTCCGTCCGCCCACAGGCCAGGGACCCCGTGCGAGCCACGTCGGACCGGCCGTGCGCTACAGTCCCTTGCTGTCGAACATTTTCCTCCAGGTGTAGAAGGATTTTCTTTGTCACCTTCCACTGTAGTTTTCCTAGATCTGCCACATACCTCCTCACTTCGCCCACCATGTAGGCCAGCTTTGGTCAATTCGCCACTATGGAATACATGGAACTGCCCACCATCAACTAGTAGGGCACCCCTACCTTGTCCTCCCAGTCTTATTCTGTTTGTCACGTCATTGCCCCACTCAGCTCTCAGGTCATGGTGATGCGATTACCAACTAGTTTGCAGACCTCCATTCCACACCGCTTCAGCAGCTCGGCCACGTATTAGGCCTACCCTAGCTCAAGCGTGTGCATCCTCCACCTCCGCACGATGCTCATCCCGAGGTAGCATTCCAGCTCACGCATGTCCTACGTTTGGAATCTGCTGCATAGTTGCTTCTTAAGTTGTTGTTGGCTCAGTAGATCATCCACATGGAGTGCAACAATCTGATGGAGCTTCTTGTCTCATTGAACGTACACATTGTGATCCAAATCATAGTTCTTAAATTCTTCTTATGCCACAAAGCCTTCAACCTGTTTGTACCAGAATCGGGGTGTATTTCTCCAGCTTACATACCTTACCCTTCGGTGCCTGCACCCCCTCTAGTACCTCCATAAATAACTCTTTCCCTATGATTCTCTTAAGGAAGGCTCTCTTCATGTCCATTTGATGGAGCTCCATGTCCTTCGCGACTGCCACTACAAGGATTGTCTGGATAGTTTTGAACTTGGGAATGATTGCAAATGTCTCGTCGTACTGCTCGTCCTTACGTTTCACGTATCCTTTTCCACGATGTGTACCTTGTACTTGAAACTTTACCTTACTTCGTTAATTTGGTTTTGATGACCCACTCTGAGCTCGAGACCTTTGCACCTTTCAGCCTGTCAGCCAGCTCCCATGTGACATTTTTCACGATGGAAACCAATTCCTTTCTAATAGTTTTGTTCCATTGCTCCCGCTCGGGCCACGCAAGTGCCTCTTGTGTGATTGTCCGCTTCATTAATGCACCCAACATGCACCATATCATGTCGATCCATCGACCAGCACCTGCATCAAAACACTCTTTTGTTGCCCGCTGCCTTCCACTACGGCATGGAAGTTCTGGTGGAGCATCCTTGCTCTGCTGCTATCCTTCCAACTCATCACGCTTCGGAGAACCATTGCCCAGAAATATCCTTGAGGATCTCTCTAACTCTGACAAAACATTGTCCAAACCAGCACCCACGTCCGGAAGACTCTCTCCCAATTCCTGATGCGTAATCCACCTGGAATGTGCGTCTCGGTACACTTTGTGCCTCATTCACCGGCTCCCTCCGGTGGATTTCCATATTCGCTTTATCAGCTTCATCTTTTGTGTGTACCCTGTGAACACGTTTTTTGAGAAGTTTCATTGTTATTGAAACAAAACTAGATGTTGAGCGTTGTAAATGAATGCGATAATGGATAAACTGGTGGGTTATACAACCAAATGGCAAAAAAAAGAGAAAAACAATTACGGCTCATGATCTGTGAGTCATTCCTTATGGCGTCCGTCTGTCTACACGTGTTGAACGGCTCTTTAGAACCACAGTTTGCGGTTTGGAAATCCAAACCGCAATTATGTCATTTTTTCTTGTCTCTTTCCAGTGATGTTTCCATTTCTTACGCCAAACCACCAATCCATCAAGCATGACATCCAGGTCTGTAACTGCACAGTTGTAGCACGTACAATAGTAGAAATAGAATTGGTAGAGGCAGCAGTAGTGGTAGTAGCTAGAGCAATAGTGTGTGTGTGTGTGTGTGTGTGTGTGTGTGTGTGTGTGTGTGTGTGTGTGTGTGTGTGTGTGTGTGTGTGTGTGTGTGTGTG
>SZWC01026136.1:10623-33195 GCA_023375785.1 Penium margaritaceum
ACACACACACACACACACACACACACACACACACACGTACGTGCGAGCGCGTGCGCGCGCGCTTGATTGCATGTGTATGCGAATACATGCACACAAGCACAAATGCACACGCACGCATGTGCGCACAGACATGCGCTCACACACAAGCATCATGCGAAAGCTTGCACATGCACGCATTTGCATGCATACACATGCCTGTGCTCTCATGGACACACATGCATGCATGCATGTGTGTGCACCGACTCATGCACCCATGCTCGCATCCGCGAACATTTGTGAACGCATGCTAGCACGGACCCATGCCTGTGAGCATGCATACATACACACACAAGCACGCTGGTCATGCTGGGCCGATAATGGTGTGACTCAAAGTTCCTGTGACGGTGCACTATGCTTGACGGCAGGTGCACATATCTGCATGCACTTGCATGCATGTCATGCTGAAGCACGGAAAGTGACGACTTGCTTGCTGTTTGCAAGTTGCAGTGGTTTCATTGTTGACATTGCAGCTCAAGAGGACATCCTGCCACAGAAAGGAAAAGGCACGCACACTTCCCTCCCCTAGACCGTTGTGCAATGGAGCACTCACAGGTACATGCGCATGGCGGCGAGGCACATGATGCTCGACATGGAGTTGCAGGCACGGTCGTACGGCTGCTGCGACGTGCACACGCGGCACACATCGCTCAGATCCTGGACGCTGCTCATGTTCAGCACACCTGCAAGAAAACCAGCCAGGAAACGTGATGCGAAGGAGGGAGGGAAAGGGAAAGAGCAAGGTTAGAGGAGAGACGCTCTGGTGGCTGGGCAAAGGGCACTTGTGCTGCACGACCTCCCTCACAGAAGCTGTCATGGATGCCGTGTGCTGGAGATCACACACTTGCAAAGAATGGTCTCACATGCATAGCCATGTCTTGTTCCTTGACTGCCCCCAAGGCCCAAGCTTAGCCAACAGGGCACGATGTGCCCCTCTCCACACAGCTGCATCTTTTGAGGACTGCTTGCAGAATGCTTGCAAAAAATACAAAAAAAGCCCCAAATGCCTGCCAAGCTTGCTGTAGTGCTCACCACAGCTACCAGCCTCCATAGTCAATGGCAGCATCCTCGGGGTCAGAACAATGTGAGTCACCACGTGGCACTAAAGCGGATAATGGACGGAGAAGAATCCCCCCCCCCCGCGACCCAGCTCTTACCGCACCTTAACCTTTTCCCATACACCCTCCCCCAAAAAGCATGAAGCAAGGTTGCGGCCACCCACAGTCGCTGGCTGCTAAGTTCATCCTACCCCCAAGAACGCTTCTGTTTTCTGGCCATTTGCAAAGCTCTCTCTCTAATCAACAAGGAATGACTCTTCAGATTATTTCCTTCCCTCACCTTGGCCCCCAATGGGTCGTCTGACAGGTGCTTGCGTAGCGGTAGGACTAAGGCCACCTGGAGGCCGCCGCGGAGGGGAAGGGGAAGGGGAAGGCGGCCGTGGCGAAGGCAGAGGTTGAGGAGAGGGGGACTTAACAGGTGGAGGTGGCGATGGGGGAGCAGGAGAGGCACTGCCACCTAGTATGGGAGGTAGGGTAGGCCGCCACCATGCGGCGCCCGCCCTGCGTTTACCCACTGGTGAGGGAGACGGTTTCTGAGACGACGGAGCGGGCTTCTTGGGAGCTGGGGACGGCTTCTTGGGCGGGACCAGCCGCGTGATAGGCGGTTGCTTTGACGATGGAGCCTTTCGTGGAGGGGACTTCTTCGGTGGTGTGGACCCTGCGCTCCCGTGACCCGCGTGCTGTGGGACAATGCTGTCTGGCTTGCCATCCACGGCGAGTGCGGTGTTCAGCTCCTGGGGTAAGACGGCTGCATGAACGACCTCCAGCCGCACAGTCGTGACCTGCCCTTTACTCCCATGTTGCTCAGCGTGCTGTCTGCTGCGGTGGTGGCCTTGGTGTGCCTGGTGGTGGCCCACCGAGTGCGGGTGATGGCCTTCGCCTTGTCTGTGTCGGCCGTGTTTGGATGTGAGGACGTCTGTGGATGGGCTGTCATTGTGGCCTGGTGTTTGCTCTCCAACGGCTGTCGGCCAGTCCCCTGCATGCACAGCGAGAACCATGATGGAATCCCATGACTTTGAGAGGATGCGAAGACTCGGCCTCAGAAAACGTCAACGGGTGCACCATAACTTCCATCCAGCAAGAGCGGCTGTAGCTGCAGGCTCTCCTTAGTCAGCAAGAGAGCCCACACGTGGGCTGGACGTTACTTCAAGAGAGCGCACAAGCTGTAACCTCGGTCTGCATCGCATCGCTGGCTGAAAACTGGCGGTGGCTCACAGCGAGCATGGCTGGCTGGAGGGAAAGTCATGCGCTTGTACACCAGACGAATGATGGTCATGATCATGATCATGACCATAATGATGATGATGATGATGATGATGATGATGATGATGATGATGATGATGATGATGATGATGATGATGATGATGATGATGATGATGATGATGATGATGATGATGATGATGATGATGATGATGATGATGATGATGATGATGATGATGATGATGATGATGATGATGATGATGATGATGATGATGGTGGTAATCTTGGTGATGATGATGATGGTGGTGATGATGATGATGGTGGTGATGATGATGATAATGGCATTGAGAGTCAGACGATGTTTTGATGCCGTGGACAATCAGACGATGCTTTGATGCCCTTGACGTTCGGACAATATCTTGATGCCGTTGACAATCAAATGATGTTTTGATGCCGTTGACAATCAGACGATGTTTCGATGTCGCTGACAGTCAGACGATGGTTTAATGTCGCGTGACAGCGGAGTCAAGGGCGTTTTCACCCTCCATATCTCGCAAAGCGCCAAAGACGGGTGCCAGTGGCAGCCACACCGACACCCTCCACGTGTGACATTGTCGCACACGTGGCAGCGGAGTTAGAAACGCCGTCCGTCAAAGACTTTTGCTTCAAGGCCAAAGATGCTTGTAGTGTATTGTTCGCGTTCTTCACAGCGCAGCCACCTGCCCAGCGGAAATCTGTCACCGCGAAGGACGGCGGTCCTGCTACTCCCAGATGGCCGTTCTCTCCGATGGCAAACAGCGACCTGGGAGTTCGCCTGGTGTTGGAAACCAGCAAGACACATCTTCTGGTCAGCCTATGTGCACGGTTTCGACCGAAATCCAGAGCGAGAAGAAGCAAGTGCCAAGCTGGTCACGTTCAGACCGAGCTCACAAGACAAGAGAGGAAGGCTAAGGCAGCTGGCCGCCAGCTCACATACCTGAAACGGCCAACACAATCGCGAAAGCTGCCAACGCCAAAGCGTGAATCATGATTTTCAATCGACGGACCCTTCGAGATTCCCTGTCGCCTAACAAGCTGCTCTCCCGCGATCTGATGTCACTGTGCCTGAGGTGCGCAATGCTACCACTGCTGTGATGTTGGGTTGTTCTGCACCTGCTGCCGCATGGCTGTTCCTGTGTTCGGGCAGCATCTGTGGTGCACATGGCGGTGTCCTTGTCTTCTAGGCAATCCACAGTGCCACTGCGGGAAGGCATGGTTATTGAAGCAGCGCCTGTGACGGTCGGGGTTCCCCTATGCACCTCCTGTGGGACCCCTCGGAAACAGGGATCAGGGGCCAGTGGTGTCTCAGCGGATGAAAGGAGTTCGAGCACGTGGTAATCGGAGGTTGACAAGATGATTTGCCGATGGTGGCGAACTACTTGGCAACATTCCTCTTGTTCCTCGGAGAGGCTGCAGAAGTGAAGGGCCGAGAGACAGTGAATGTGTGAAGTGGTCAATCCACCTGTTTCTGTCCTGCTGCCGCTGCTGCCTCCGCTCCAGACTCGCGCTGGACGGCACGATCCTCTGAACGAGAGTGTGGAAATGGTGGGCAAGGGGGCGCGGGTTGGGTGGTAGAGGGGGTTGGGGGGGGAATGGGACGCGCCCTGTGGCGCGATGATTCTCGAGCGTTCCCGCCAAATCCTCGCAGCTGACAGGCCGGCCAAGGAAAGTTTTGTCGGCCAGATTAGAGCTCAGTGCGAACTACATTTGGTGAGAGAAGCGCGAGATATAGGGGGCGATGGACGGCAAGGAGGCGTGGCCTTTCTCTCTAACGCAAGGTTCGTTCGCACCGATGGAAGGGAATTTAGGCGCTCGTTCATAACAAAATAAAGGGTCCATTGAAGCAACAACCGAAGAATACTGTCGGCGAAAGCAGAGGTCCTGACAGTGTTCAGGGGCATCTGGTGTTATGGTCACGAACGAAATCATGAAAAATGAACAAACCACAAACTGGGACTTCAGTGAACTATTTTTTGACAATCAAACCATAGATGAGTGTTTGCGATAAGCTAGTTCCCGAGCATGCTTTGGCTTGTCCTCAATACTGACAAGCAATGATTGGATCGAAGGCCTGTCAAGACCCTGCAACCTGTCAAGTTGGGATGCGCCGGCTATTCAGCCAGGCGTCGATTCAATAGCTGACACCGAGTGAACGAAAATATCGAGGTTGTTCTCTTGAACGAAGCGACCAACAGATGCAAACTACAACCAAGATGCAAACTACAAGGACGGAGTGCCTAGATACCCGCCATGTCCTTAATTTACACTGGCATGCCCGCACCTCCTAAAATAGAAAAGGCACGCCCAATACGGACTACATTAATTCTACACTTTCCACAGGCCAAAAAACATAAGCGACGTATCCACATAAAAAGCGATGTCGTCGCTGCATGAAATGCAGCGTCGGAATGCTGACGTCATCATAATCCTCAAAACAATGACAAACCCCTCTTTTGAGGTGTTTGACATTGTTCAAGGAAGGGGTGTGCATAGGGTTCACATGGGTTTTGCGTGCGGGCATCTGCTGGGCCCCGCTACCGCGGGGCCCAGCTGATGCCCGTGCAAAATACAAAACTCTCAACCCCGAATGTAAAGAGGGGTTGGGTTTGAAAGCATTTTTTCCGCAACCCTGGGGTGGTTTGTGTAACGTGGCAGTGCCACGCCGACCGGTCGAAGGAGCCACGTGGCTCGATCGGGGTCACCTCGGACTGTGGGCGGTGAGACGGGATGGCTTGAGGGTCGGAGACCCTCAAGCCATCCCGTAGGTAGGCGTAGATGCTAGGCTAGCAAGGAAACAGGTGACAAGCAACGAAGTACGCCATGGATCGGGGAACGCTCACGACTTAGAAAAGTGTAGTCACAAGACACAGCTTGACAAGAGAGTAAAGTGTGAGCGAGGTGGTGAGAGCCAGTTGACCGGGCCACCCACGCGAGACACTCGTCTTGGGGCCCGGACGCCACCCAGGGATCGAACCCGACCCTGGAGCGAACGAGCTCCAGGCGGTTTCTCACACGCCGGCACAAGCCGGACGTGTGGTCCCGAGGGATCAGCAACCCGGTTCACCACTTTAGGAACATGCAAGTATGCAATCAACTAACAAGCATGCATTCCCACAAGTCGTATCCCCTTTTAGCACGAAAAGTGTATTACTAAACTAAGGCATGTGACAAGGCTGGTGCTGAAGCCACCACTTGGCAGCTTGAAGGAGGCATATCCTCTGTGCTCTTCATGCTGTACCACAGTCTTGCACCAGGGAGCCTTAATCCAGATCAATCACCTGCAGTGGTGAGGTGTGTGCATGAATGGAGACAAGAGGGCACTTGCGCGTGTCTGTGACAATAACCAACACTCCCCCATGACCCACAAGCGAACAGGCCTCACACACACGAAAAATAGAACGAGGTGAACATCACAGGAATCACATCAACCGGCGGCATCACGAAAACGCAGCAAGCCAACAGCATGCACGGCCGCCTTTAACATTCCACTGCTGAGCGCTTTGGTGAGAAAGTCTGCACGCTGTTGTCGAGTGTCGACCCAGACAACCTGAACTTCACCAGCATCAATGCGCTCGCGTACAAAGTGATGCTCAATGTTGATGTGCTTAGTTCGAGAGTGATGCATGCCATCGTGCTCAACAATCGCCTTTGCACTCTGGTTGTCACAGCGCAGGGTGATGCAATGAATGGGAACACGCAACTGCTGCAACAAGCGGGACAGCCAAACACTCTCACACGTACCTGCACCCAGTGCCACATACTCTGCCTCACTGGAGCTCCTGGCAACACAACCCTGTTTTCCACTCTTCCAGGAGACTACGGTCCCTCCCGACGAGGAAGATGTAACCAGTGCCGCTGCGAGCATCTGTGTCATGTGCCCAGTCGCTGTCTGTGTAGCCGTCAACGACTACAGAGGGCTGAGCACGGTAGCAGAGTCCTACGCGTGCAGTGGACAATGCGTAGCGGACGACGCGCAGTACGACCTCGAGATGTTTCTACCGAGGCTGCTGGGAGAACTGGGCAAGGAAGTTGACCGGGAAGGCCACATCTGCCCTAGTGGTGGTGGCGAGATACATGAGGGAGCCGACAACACTAAGGTAGTCGGTGACATCGACAGGCTGTCCCAGCTGTGCTGAGTCCAATGACTTCAGCAGGCGCTGACCTGCTGGAGTCATTGGTGTGGACGCGGTGGGAACGTCTGCGAGCAAAGGAGCAAAACGCTACCCCAACATGCGTATGTAAGCGGCCTGGTGCACGTGCAGGGTGCGACGCTGACGATCACGCTCAAGCTCCATCCCCAAAAACACCCGTGCAGGACCTAGGTCCTTCATCTCGTACACAGACTGCAGCATGTCTTTCACTGACTGGACAGCTGTCGGGCTTGGTGAGGCAATGAGCAGGTCATCAACATAGACCAACAATGCCACAAACGGCTCTGAGGGGGTGCTCAAGAAGAGCGCTGGATCAACCGTGCTGCGACGGTAACCTCCCCGCTCGAGAGTCGAGGAGATCTCCATTCTCCAGCATCGCGACGACTGCTTGAGCCCGTAGAGGGCTTTGCGCAGTCTCCAGACCTTGCTTGTGCCATCGGTGAAGCCAGGGGGTTGTATGATGTAGATCTCTTCATCGAGCTTCCCGTGCAAGAAGGCGTTGTTGACATCCATCTGCTCCAGTTCCTAGTCGTGCTGGGCGACGAGACTCAAGAGTGCTCAAGCCGTGGTACATCTCCCGACCGGTGCAAAGGTCTCATCAAAGTCAATGCCGGGGAACTGGGAGAACCCCTTTGCTGTGAGACGTGCCTTATACCGGTCGACAGTTCTATCGGGCTTCAGCTTGCGCCGAAGGACCCATCGGGTGGAGACTGCCTTGCGACCTGCAGGCAGATCCACTAGCTCAAAGACTCCATGATCTTGGAGGGCTGTGAGCTCCTCCTGCATGGCCTTCTCCCAGAGGTCAGCGTCTGCTGCCTCACGAGCCTGCCGGACAGTGGTGGGCTCAGGAGGGAGAGTGGGGAGGTCAGCGGCCGCAAAGCATGCGGCGACATAACCAGCGACAGAAGACTCAAGAGCACTATGAAACTCGTGGGCCACAAGAGCATAGCCAACTGCAGAGTTTGGGTGTACAACGCTCACAGACCGGCCCAGTGCATCAAGGCCGGTGGGGCGCGCTAACGGACCAGCTGTGGAGGATGTGGCTCTGAAGCGGGTTACTCGCTGAGAGGCAGTGGACGAGCCTGCCGGGAGAGACTCAGTAGGCGTCCTAGAAGAGGAGGGCTGAGAGGAGGGAAGAGCACGAAGTCTCCCCCCACGAGTATAAGGCTCTGGGCAGGGGGGCCGAGCTTGAGGCTCACCGCCTGCAGTGGTGTCAAGCACCGGAGAAACTGCAGGGCCAGGGGATGAGATGGGAGTGGAGTGAGCAGTGGACTGTGCGGGAGTGGGTGCCGAGTGTGAGGACTCGGGAATGGCGGTAGATGGCAAGGACACAGGAGTGCCGGCTGAGGACAGGGGTGACTCGGACTCCGGGGAGGGCGCTGAGGCCCCAGACCCAGAGGAGACTGAGTCCTCGTCACTGTCTGTAGGAGTGACAACAAGGGACGCTATCTAAGAGGAAGACGTGGACGTACGGAGATCGGAGGCTGGAATAGACCCACCCCCCCAAGCCGACGAAGCGAGGAGAGAGACGACGGAGGAGGGACATGGGACAAGTCACGGGGAAAGACATCCTCAAAGAAGAGGGCGTCACGTGACTCGATGACACGGGAACGATCGGGGTCCCAGAAACGCCATGCCTTAGACATGGCAGAAACGCCAAGAAACGTGCAGAGACGCGCACGAGGACTCAGTTTGCCATCACAAAAGTCCTCTGGCAACCAGACAGCAGCCACACAGCCCTAGACACGAGCCAGACGGAGGTCAGCACGGCGACTGTACCAGCGCTCAAAGGGGGTGATGTGACAAGGAAGGGGACCGTGTGGGACACGGTTCCACACCCAGGTCATGTAGCACATGGCCTCAAAGGAGAAGACGGAAGAAAGGGAGGACTCGTTGAGGAGAGTACGAACTCCATCAGCGAGGGTGCGATTCCAGCATTCTGAGACACCGTTCTGCTGGGGTGTGTAGGGTGCGGAGGGCTCCATACACACCCCACGAGAGGTGAGAAAGCGAGCGGTGGGATCCATGAACTCGCCACCACGGTCACAGCGAAAGACTTTGAGCCGGCGACCACAGGCCAGTTCAGCCTGTGGTAGCCACGACTCAAGTGTGGAACAGACATCACTCTTTTGTCGAAGGGCAAAAACCCAGCGCATCCGAGAGAAATCGTCTGTGAGACAGAGGACATAATGTCCGATACCCCCAAGGGCATCATGGGCAAGAGGTCCCATGACGTCAGCGTGCAGGAGGTCAAGTGGGTGAGACGTGCGAGACTCAGAAGTGGAGAATGGAGAGCGGTGCATTTTGCCTTGAGCACAGTCGAGACAGTCAGTGGGGCAGGGTACAGAGAACGTGTCGGCATCAAGGCCATTCGCAGGCATGTCCCGAAGCAGACTGTCAATGGTAGCAGTGTGAATGTGACAGAGATGACGATGGAGCAACTGTGCATGTGCAGGAGTGAGGGAGCGAGCCACATGGACAAGAGCAGTCGTGGAGGGATGGGGTGCAAACGAGGGCACGCGGAACAAACGGTCACAGCGAGTGCCTCGCAGTAAGACATGACCAGTGTTCCAATGCATGATAGAGGCAACACCCCAACTGGATGAGAAGTCCATGCTCTGGTCGTCGAGAGTCGTAACAGACAGCAGACTAAGCTCAAGAGCGGGTACATAGAGAACGTCAGGGAGGAAGAGCTCCCCCCCAGGGCCAACGAAGCGGACGACACCGACACCCTGGACAGGGAGAAGGTGGCCAGAGCCGGTGCGCACAAAGCGAACAGAACCAACAGGACCCAACGACACAAACGATGAACGACAGGAAGTCATGTGGTGGGTGGCCCCTGAATCAAGAATCCAGAAGCCACCCGTCATACGGACAGACGCAGGGTTACGACTCATAGCGGCAATGGCAGAACGTGGAAAGAGGCGCTGGCCACAAGCGGCAAGGCAACGAGGGAGACTGTACGACTGCCAATCCTCAATCCATGGGACGTCAACTGGGGGACATCCCTGAACATGACCCGGGGGGGATCCACGAAGAGACAAGTCAACAGCACAAGGAGGGCCCTCCTCAACCGAACGTACACTCTCACCTCCCTGATCACGGAGGTGATGCTGGTGAACGGCGTGAGAGAGCGCAGAGTCCAGCTGGCGGTCGTCCTCAGGTGGTCCGGTGATGAGTGAGGTAGAGGAGTGTGACTGGGGACCAGGAGTGGAGGACGCCCATGTTGGAGGTGAGTAGAAGCCGGAGGGAGGCCCGAAGTAGACAGGACCTCCAAATCCCGAGGGCCAACCCCAGGGTGTAGGTGGAGAAGGTGGAGAGAGGACAGTGCTGTAGGCAGCTGCTGCAGGCAATGGAAGAGACGTGTACGTAGAGCCACGACTTGACCCCGCGGAGGTGGAGGAGCGGGCAGAGCCTCCACCTGACCCTGAAGAGCGTGCCCAGTGAGCACGCATGGCTGAGGCCAGGCGTGCATCATCTGGTGGTGCAGGGCACTTGGGCGCCGCATGACCAGCGGCGCCGCAGTTCCAGCAAGTGACAGTGCTGGAGGAGGAGGAGTGGGATGCCGTGCTATCAGAACCGCGACCTTTGCCACCCTTCCCCTGCCCGCCACCGCCAGAGCCACCTCCTCGGCCTTTACCTTTGTTGCCCCCTCCACCACGCCCACTTCCTTGGGAAGCAAGGGAGGTGGCGGTGGTAGTGGAGGTGGGGACGGAGGACGAGCTGNAGACGTGTGCGTAGAGCCACGACTGGACCCCGCGGAGGTGGAGGAGCGGGCAGAGCCTCCACCTGACCCTGAAGAGCGTGCCCAGTGAGCACGCATGGCTGAGGCCAGGCGTGCATCATCTGGTGGTGCAGGGCACTTGGGCGCCGCATGACCAGCGGCGCCGCAGTTCCAGCAAGTGACAGTGCTGGAGGAGGAGGAGTGGGATGCCGTGCTATCAGAATCGTGACCTTTGCCACCCTTCCCCTGCGCGCCACCGCCAGAGCCACCTCCTCGGCCTTTACCTTTGTTGCCCCCTCCACCACGCCCACTTCCTTGGGAAGCAAGGGAGGTGGCGGTGGTAGTGAAGGTGGGGACGGAGGACGAGCTGGAGGCTGAGGAGGTGGAGAAGGAGGGAAGTGCGGTTGTCGCTGCTGCAACGGCTGCGCAGTGGATGCGTTTGTTCTGCAAGGAGCTCCACCAGTCGGTGAGGCGCTGGGAGGTGAACTACCATAAAGCCCCAATTCCAGGGGGTGTGTCAGCGGGAACAGGCATTGCCGCCAGAGGCTCCAACTCTGTGGCCTTCACTTCGCGAAAGATGTCGCTGAGTTCAGGGATGAGGCCGTTGACGATGGAGACGACAGCAAGGAGTTGGCCTGGGGCGGCCTTGCCGAGGTCACGCAACAGGCGCAGACTGCGAGCCCAGTAGGCGTCAGCAGTCTCGTCAGCACGCATGGAGAGCGTGTTGAACTGGACGGTGAGGACGCTCTGTGCCGCATGTCCAGTGACTGTCGTGCGCCACTTGATCAAGGCATAAGCCCCAACCGGGTCAGCGGGGGTACGGCGTGCAATGTCAGCATTGTATGATCCAATCTCATCAGTGAGATCGTCTGGTCTGGCACGAATTAGGGCTCGGACTGCTCGTGCTGACTCCGAATCGACTGGCACAAAGGGTGGGATAGCTAAGGGATTTGGTGCATGGTAGTATTCCCAGAGTTGTTCCCCTTACGCCCAGGCACTGAAACGAACCTCCCAAGAGTAAAAGGTAAGACTGGGTGTGAAATGGGGTGGAGTGGAGTCAAAGTCAGGCTTGCGTTGCACTGATGGAGCAAGGGCTTTGGCTATAGCACCGCCAGCAACTACGGCGACTGCAAGTGGATCAGAGGTAGATGTGCCAGCGGCAGTGGAAGCGGAAGGGGGAGAAGTGGAAAATGCGGCAGCAATGCTAGCGGACTGAGTGTTGCGCAGTGTGGGTTGTAGGCGATTCAGAACCAAGTCAGCAATGCGATCGGCGAATGTCTCTTGGTCAGCCTGCTCAGCCTTCAGTTTTTCCTCAGCAGCGCACTGAGCACTGAGAGCTGTCTGTAATGCAGTGCGCTCATGCTGAAGCTCAGCCTGCAGTGCTGTGTATTGGTCATCGTCGACTGGCATTGTGCCAGCGAGGTGACTCTGCCAAAAAAGTTTCGGCAGAGTTTCCCTTGCCCAAGTGGGCGTGGGAAGTAAGATATCGGTGTTGGAAGTGCGCTGCAAGGCAACAACCTGAACGCACGAACACGCCAATACAGGGAAGGCAGAGAGAGCGGAAGAGCAAGAGAAGGCAAGCTCACAACGCACTGCGGTGCTGAGAGAACAGTGGTGGCGATGCCGCAACAGATGAGGAGGAGACGACTACGACAAAGGACGATGTGGTGACGACGAAGTAGGCTACACCTGTCAGAGCTGCACCTGACAGAGCGGCGATGACTGTAGCGATCAAAACCAACAGTTGTAGGTGCCGAGTGACTGACGGTGATGGGGAAGGTAGGGAGGCTGCCTGTGTTGTAGAGGCGTTAGCAGAGTCAACTACATTGGAGAGTGCTGTGGCTGCTGCGGCTGCGGCGGATGCAATTGCGTTTGCTCCTGCAGCAATCTGAGTGGCTACGTTGACGGCCGAGGCCGCCAAGGGTCCCTGGTCAACCGCAACAGTGTATGTGTCAATGGCTCGACCAGCAGCAGTGCTGGCTGGTGCACGTGCGGCACGTGCTGTGGCTGCAAAGGTAGTGGCGACGGCAGCGCTGGATGAAAGGATAGCCTGCAGTGCTAAGAGAATATCAGGAGATGAGATGGGCTCTGCAGCAGCTGTGGCTGGGGATGCAGCAAAACGCGGAGCGGAGGCCTCAGATGCTGCTGCTGCAGCAGGTGGAGCTTCACCACGGGGAACAGCACGGCAGTGTTGCGGGCGCGTCCTACGGGAAATGGGCGGTCTTACCAGAGAGTGAAGAGGTCGGTGGTCGTTTTGTGGTGATGTTGCCGGCTGGTTCAGCGACGTTGGAGTGTCGTCGTCGGCCGATTGGCAACAAGTCGCGTAGTCCCTTGCGTCCGCCCACGCGTAGTGATCAGCGGGGTCGTAGTCTTCACCGGGGTGATACCCCGGACTGTTGCGACGCACCCTCGACCACACTTCTCTCTCCGCCCGCTCCTCATAGTACGCAAGCTCCTCGTCAGTATTTGCCCAGTCCCGAGCCGCTGTGGATGACGGAGGGGCGGGCTCGATCACAGGTGGAGACGCCAGCGTACTGAGTGATGGGCTGCCTCAGGGCAGCCCGTGGTAATCGAGAGTGCGCTGGGGTCAAACCTAGCTGTAGGGTTGGGGCCGAGGTCACGGCTGCGAAGATAGCAGTTGCACAGAGCGGCGGCTGCTGCGACTGCCTGGACTGCCACCTAAGCTGCTACTATCTCGTGCCAAGGTTCACGAGCGCGATGTCAGCGGCTGCAAGGCATGGCTGCTGCTGCTGCTGCTGCTTGGGCCGCCACGGCCTTGCGCTGTGGCTCGTGCGGGATCACCCGTCGCTCGATGCTAGCAGCTGCACAAAATGGCTGCTGCTGCTGTTGCTTACGTCGACACGGCCTCATGCCGTGGCTTGTGCGGGATCACCCATCGCTAGATGTTAGGAGCTGCACAAAATGGTAGCTGTTGCTGCTGCATAAGCTGCCACGATCTCGTGCTGAGGTTCACGAGTGTGATGCTAGGGGCTACACAGGATGACCGCCGCCGCTGTTGCTTAGGCCACCGTGGTCTCCTGCTGTGGCTTGTGTGAGATCACATGGCGCTTAGCGCGTGAGTCTCATGAGGTCCCAGGACGTCGCGGCGGGAGGGACAGCCCTCCTGCTCTGATACCAGTAGGTAGGCGTAGATGCTAGGCTAGCAAGGAAACAGGTGATAAGCAACGAAGTACGCCATGGATCGGGGAACGCTCACGACTTAGAAAAGTGTAGTCACAAGACACAGCTTGACAAGAGAGTAAAGTGTGAGCGAGGTGGTGAGAGCCAGTTGACCGAGCCACCCACGCGAGACACTCGTCTTTGGGCCCGGACGCCACCCAGGGATCGAACCTGACCCTGGAGCGAACAAGCTCCAGGCGGTTTCTCACACGCCAGCACAAGCCGGACGTGTGGTCCCGAGGGATCAGCAACCCGGTTCACCACTCTAGGAACATGCAAGTATGCAATCAACTAACAAGCATGCATTCCCACAAGTTGTATCCCCTTTTAGCACGAAAAGTGTATTACTAAACTAAGGCATGTGACAAGGCTGGTGCTGAAGCCACCACTTGGCAGCTTGAAGGAGGCATATCCTCTGTGCTCTTCATGCTGCACCACAGTCTTGCACCAGGGAGCCTTAATCCAGATCAATCACCTGCAGTGGTGAGGTGTGTGCATGAATGGAGACAAGAGGGCACTTGCGCGTGTCTGTGACAAAAACCAACAACCCTGGGGTGGTTTGTGTAACGTGGTAGTGCCACGCCGACCGGTCGAAGGAGCCACGTGGCTTGAGCGGGGTCACCTCAGACTGTGGGCGGTGAGACGGGATGGCTTGAGGGTCGGAGACCCTCAAGCACCGTGGTTTTGACCTAGTCGGATAAGGATTCTGTAGAATCCGTTACAGTTTGTGGGCCATGAAAAGGCATTCCTAATTTTGAAATGGGTGTTTTCGATCGATCGCGATGTAGGGCTTTATGTTTTGCACTGGCTCCACCCGCGCAAAACATACAAAACGCTTAATTGTAATAGGGGGTTTGCGCGTCGAAGAAAAAAAAAACAAAAGGGTCATCGCTCCATCGCGATCTCGCGAGGGAGTGGCGGTCACGATCAAGCGACGGTCACATGAACCTTGTCGCCATGCTCGATTAGTGCAGCATGTGGCTGATCGAGCATGGCGAGCGAGGGCCGAATACCTCGTTCCTTTTTACAACAGGCGGGTTTGTTGTGTCAAAATCTGGAATCATGGGTATGCCAGCTTAATTGTGCGCGCAGTGCGGGTATGTGAGCTATAAGGCCCAAAGTATAAGTCAACATCGTTTCATCGGCTAGTCTCCTGATCGTCCCCCTTTTTGGCCGACCATGTCTGAGACGCCCCCATTCTGAGACAAATGGCTACGTTGCCCCCATTCGAAAAACTTCTGGCTAGCTCGGCCCCATTTTTGGGTTACATAGCAACCCTCTTACACTCGCTTCGCTGGGCAAATAAATGAGTTTTCTCGTACTTCTCTGTAACGACAATCACGCTGCCATTTTTCAGAGTTTAGTATTGTTTCGGCTCTATGCGTCGCTCCTCGGACTTCGAGCCTTGCGAGGCATCGGACAGAAAAAGTTGTTTGTTTGCGTCCAACCACGGGTTTTTCGCGTAAGAAGGAAGCGGACAGAACGGAAACGGACTAGCAAAGCGAAGTAGCTAGGTAATGGATAGTACGTTGTGTAAGGAACTGGACGGGAGGCATTACCAAGCTTCCCCTCTAGTCAAGTTAGTTGTTTGGCTAGTCTAGCCAAACAACTAAACCCGGAAACGAAACGTTACGAGAAAAAAATTGTTGTAGATTAACGTAAAGAGATACAGAAACATTATTCAATAATAGAAATGGGTGAAATAGCTCATATACCCATAAAATGCAAAGTGTGACTCTCATCCACCCGTCGTTTGGAAGAAAAGTAACGATCCGCCCGTGGTTCGGAAGAAAAGCAACCATCCGCCCACCATGCGTTCAAAAGCAACCATTCGCCCAGCCTCCACAACAAAATCAACCAGCCGCCCACCCCTTTCTTCATGTTGGATCACAGCATGTGTTTTGGACCTGACATGGAGAAAAGTGCAATGGTGCATCCATCTGAGACATAGTGAATGACAAATATCATATTATGCATCAATGCTACATGGTATGTGGCGAGAACATGACAGTTTTTCTAGCGTTTCTGGGTTTCTAAGGTATTTTCTGTGTAATGTTGTTGGCATGAGCGGTATCTTATGTACGACATTGTGATATGTGTTGTTTTCTGTGCGACATTGTCATATGCTTTTTTTTTTGTAATGCATTGTCATATGCGTTATTTTGTGTATGACATTGGCATTTCATTTATCTAGTTCAAAAAACCGGGTAACCGAACCCAATAGAAATTTACTAAATCTTGATTTAATTATATGAAGTTTTCATCAAGAAATCCCATATCTCCGTTTTTGCCTAGAAAGCATTCATCATTTCACAACATTGCACGATAATGTATAAATGAATGCAAAACTTTTCTAGGAAAATAATCATGTTATTAGACCTTTACTATTGACAAAGCTAACACGGAACGTACATAGTAGACTTCTTTGAAGTACATGGAAGGTCTTTCTATTCCTTTTCATTCTACGAGGAATTGTTGTTGTGGTCCTTGTATCATCTCAGTTCTTTTAATGTTTATGAGATTGTTCTCTTCAATTCCTTTCCGAGGACAGAATGAATGATGATTTTGCGCCGTTACTATGTAACCCTATGCACGCTTTGCATGCAACATACAACTCTTGTTTAAATAGTTTTCTACCGTAACTTCCCTTGCATTCGACTATTTTTTTGAACCAAATAAAGCGACTGTTTTATTCGACTATATTTTTTAGCCTTCTAATTTTTGACCTCTTTCGTCCAAGGCCCCTGGGTTTTCTTGCTGTCTGATATTGGTCAAAATTCCCGTTCACGTCCTTGGTCTGTCCCTACAACGTCGGTTTTCAAGCCTCCGAACTCCGAAACGGGAGAGCAAAGCTGCATCTTGCAGGTCGCTCCGCACGCACTCTCGCAGCACCATTCGCGTTTCCTAGCTCCATTGAGGACCTTAATCCTGATGCAAGGAAAATCCTTCTCCACAGATTTTGATAGAAAAGTTGCGGTCATCATCACGAAGGCTGCCTGCCCAGAGTTTGAAGCTCACAAAATCTGCAACCCGAACGACCCAACACTTGCCATCCGTGGCATACCATCAGTCTTTGGCGAACAAGATGTCCGGCGTATTCTCATTGTTGAAAGACAAAAGGGCAAACTCAAAGCACCTCTGGAACAGATCCTATATCTCCATCGCTATGTCCATCCCCTCAATGGACAGACAACAAACACGATCATGGGCATTCCCATTGCCCACTATGATGATTTCACCTTCAAGGAAGTCACACCGGTTTCTACGATCCCGAGACACCCGAAGGAAATCATTCTGAAATTCTCTGGACTGGTTTGTGATTACTGCAAGAACAACCACCACACCTGCTATCATGGTCTCTTTCCTGTCACCCGCTCGCACCCACTTCACAACGCACGCACCATCTCGGACGTCCACCGCCAGAATGGTAAGCTATCACCAACAACCTCTTTGCCAAACAACTTCAGGAAAAAAGCTAACCCCTCCTCTACCATCGGGAGCGTCACATCGGGACCACTTACTATTCCCTTGTCTGGGAGGAGGACAAAGGTTTAATCTTTTCCAATGCTGGCAAAGTCTAAAAAAAAAAAATCTGCAACTACCTGGCCTGTCGCTATTTGAAGGGTCGCTCCCTCGACGTTCTGCACAAGCACGCCATGACAAAGACAAATAAGTTGGGTTGGAAGTTGGGTTTGAAGTTGGGTGGGAAGCTGGATTGGACGCTGGATTGGAAGTTGGGTTGGAAGTTGGGTTAGAAGTTGGGTTCGCAATTGGGATGGAAGTTGGGTTGGAAGTTGGGTTGAAAGTTGGAATGGATGTGGGGTTGGAAGTTGGGTTGGAAGTTGGGTTGGAAGATGCTCGCATGAGCTAAAAGAAGAATCCCACGCAGGACAAGCTTATTGTCAACCTAAATGCGGACCTGGACGCTCTGAAGAGGAAGTTCAAGCTTTTAAATTCAAGTATCCCACCACTTTCCCCACCCGACACACGACAAATCAAACCCTCTGTCTCTTTCATGCAGGACCGGAAGGCCTGGCGTCTGGCGGAAGATACAAAGCACACAGGCAATCGGGAAACCAATCTCACGTGGTATTTTTACCGGATCAGCCTCTACATTTCCATTGTCCGTGCCTCTCTCCCTCTCAGCGTACAGCTCCACAGCCATGAATGGCCTACATGGCTCCTGCTCGGCCCAACCCCTCTCTTGTAGCAGTAGGTTTTTACGCTGTCACGAAACAAGTGCCTTAGCACGGGAGGACCAAGCTAACCATCTTTCACAGCAACAGGGAATAGGCGCTTGATCTATGTTTGCATGTCTTGGAACAAGGAGCTTTATGGTTTTGAGTAATTTCTTTCTCTACACAAATCTTCCTCCCCCTACCCTCCAGGTTCCTCCCTCTTACGAACAATTCTCACCCAAACTTTTCTATCTTAAAAACATTGTCACTCACACAGAACATCACTCCTGCAAACGTTTGGTCATCTTAAAGCTCAGGCTGGATAAACAGGATATTCCTATCACAAGTTCTGTCATGACTCACAACCTCATAGATAACAACAGACACACCAAGAAGCACCATGTCTTATGGCAGCTACCTTTTGTTCCATACTAGAAATTTCAATCTTTGAGTGCAGACCACTACCTCCGTCCATTACTCACTATCCCAAACAGTGACACTGATAACCATCTCGGCTTTAAAAAGGAGCAACAGTTTGAAGACGAAGATTATCACACATCAAAACATCTTTGGTCAACCTTCAATGTTACACCCCTCCTACACGCAGTAATCTGCCTACAAACATACACCAGCAAAGCAAAGAGGAAAATCAGGTTACTCAATCTAACAATGCTAATCCACGCAAACCTCATACCGCCGGTGTGCTGCCACCAAAACCGTGCACAAACTTCCGGTCACTCACAAGATTCGGACAAAACAAATAGCCCAAAGGCAGTGAACTTTTCATCTCCAATGGAGAACATTGCAACACACGGCACATTCGGCAGCGAACACACATGTCATGTCGTCAACATGGACATTACTTTCTCACTTAAAGTGTCGGCACGTTTCACCGAATCAAGCGTGAACGCCAATGCCCCTTCCCCATCGGCTTATCTATCTCTGTTTATCATCTCTTTGACAACTACCGGCTCTCACTGGTTCCACATGTCCTTTCACACAACAATACAACAAATAACCCTCATAAAATCGACAAAATCTCATAAGGCAGGATCAACGAGGAAACCCCAACACAATCTAACCACTTTACACGAACTAAGTCTCATAAAACCAAGAATTGTTGGTGACACTTTCATACCTCGAACAGAATACCACACGCGGCACCACGCACCTGACAAACAACAACCATTAATAAACCACTGCGCCCTCCTAGCGAATACGCCTCATGCACACCACTACAACCTTGAATGCCAAAATCCTCGGCACGAAACCAAGTTCCATCACTTCCAGACAAACTCCGCCCCTTCCAATCTCGAGGCATAATCTGACTCACTGCACACACCAAATTCAGTTAAACCCTTCCTTTTTGACCTCAACAAGGAGCAACACCGACAGGCCGTCTACCCCCAATGCATCAAACAAAAAGCGCCACAGACGTCCTTTACAAACTGACAAAACTACACACAAAAGAACAAAAAAAGGAGACCGAGCCATGAATGAATGAGGCAGAAAGCGATCACCAAGAGCGCATCTAGAACACCACAGTCAAAAGAGGACATGAATGATCACATCGGATGATGTACCTGAAATCTCACCAAGAGCGAAGGACCTGACCATCCTCTGCCTAAACATCAATGGGATCGCAAGACCTGAGAAAATACCATTTCTTAAGAACTTTCTTGATGTAGATAAACCTGGCATTTGCGCTCTCATCGACACCCATCTTGACACTACAACCAAAATCAAGAATCTTAGCAAACGGACTGGCTGGGATGTCTCTTACGCCCTGTCCGAATCGACACACACTGGTGGCATCTGTCTCCTTTATAAAAAAGACGACTCCAGCATCGTCTACCTTGAATCAACAGACACCAACAACAACAGAATTTGCCAGAACGTTTTTAAAATCTGTGACATACGCTTGACTATAACCTCCATATATGCCCCACCACAACTCAAGAACAGAAAAGGGTACCTGAAATCTTTGGACAATTTCCTTACTGATCATCCCAGAGACCTCTTAATGGGTGATTTCAACACTACATGCTATCTGCTTGACAGACTCCCTCAGGAACTACCGAAAGACTCAGCCCACCTAACAACAATAAGAACTGTGCATAATCTACATGATTGTTTCGGAACCCTGAAACCCCTCGACCTGATCTACACCTTTCACTCATCAGCTCACAAAGCAAGCTCTAGAATAGACAAAATCTACCACTACCAAAGTATAAACGGATCCATCACCGATGCGTTCTATGTTGGTGTTCCCACCAATCTGACCGACCACATAGCGGCGGCAGGAATCAGACTAAACATTCAATCAGATAATGCGCCTGGAGGAGGAATCTGGAGAATGAATACATCCTTGCTTGACAGACCTCGAGGCCACAAAATGCTAGCCTCCATAATCGACCAGGATTGGGACACATACATCCACAAAATACAGAAAGCTTTTAAAAACTACGCAGCGGAAGAACAAAAGAGGAAACTTGAAACGATCAAAGACCTCAACACCAAATTTGAGAAAACTAAACAAGCCCAGTGCGCAGACCCTCACAACCCGAAGCTGAAAAGTGACCTACAAAAGTTCGAGAACTCCCTCAACAAATACGTCCTGTCTGAGCATCAACATCAACAAACCATTACGCAACAAACCTATATAGACAGCATTGGCCACGCGTCATCACTGCTCACAAGCCATATCAAAGCAAGGAAGAGAGCAGTCACGATTGCAGCCCTAGAAACTAATGATGGTACAGTCACAACCGATCCAAAACTTATAGAGGAAGTAATCAAATCCTACTACACAGGACTTTACAAGACCCCTCAAATCCAAGGCGACAAACCTGCAATACCACCCCTGGCACAAGTACCATCGTCCCTTATACAAACGCTAACATCACCCCTCTCTGAAGAGGAAATTGAATACTGCATCCGCAACTTACCCAAGAAGAAAGCACCGGGCCCCGACGGACTCCCAGCAGAATTCTACTAAGCTAATCCAAAAAACATCACAAAGCTCTTGAAAGCAACTTTCAACGATTTCCTACAAAATCCCCACAAAAAGCCTAATTTCACAAACTCAATGACCTGCCTTCTTTTCAATAGGGAGACCCTACTGATATCAGGAACTACCGTCCAATCTCTCTCCTGGACACAGTATACAAAATCCTAGCAAAAGTACTGGCCAACCGTCTTAGAAAGGTTCTACCGCACATAATAAGACCTGAACAAACGGGATTTGTACATGGCAGAAAAGTAAAAGACACGCTATCCTGTATCTTTGACCTACAGCATTGGTCCTCCCACACCAAACAAAACCTCACTTTTGTCCTAGCCAACTTTGAAAGGGGCATTTTT
This sequence comes from Penium margaritaceum, assembly GCA_023375785.1. NCBI lineage: Eukaryota > Viridiplantae > Streptophyta > Zygnematophyceae > Desmidiales > Peniaceae > Penium > Penium margaritaceum. The sequence goes on from SZWC01026136.1 coordinate 31,553, forward strand.
TCCTTTCTTTCCTTTCTGATCCAGCCATTCTCAAACACAAAGCACTACTGAACCCGAGATGGACGGAAGTTCTACGTTGCTTCCTACTAACCAACCCTACCATCCTTCCGCCCAAAAGAATTCGAGCAGAAAAATTGGAAGAATACGTGGCTTTCAACCGTTTTCTCCGTAAAACAAACGGCAAGGTCTACGGACAGGACAAACATGAGTTATTCCTGTTGGAAAAAGAACTTCAGCTAAAACATCTATTTCCAGATATCGCGTCCCAAATGGATAGCTCTTTCGCGCCAAAACTCTACAACCAGCAAACTTGCCAAGACACACTCATCCTCGACAACGTCATCAAGAACCTGCCAAGAGACTGGCTAAACATCATAACTGGGACATGTCCTGACGACTCACAACTGTGCACACACTGGTGCATTACAACATATACGCATCAGCCACCTGGTTTCATCTACAAAATGAAAAAGGAGGAGGACTGCTACATCATGACAACCTTATCAGTTTTACCAGACGGAGAAATCGCTCCAACATCCTTTCCGGACACGCCTATACACGATTTAAACATCTGGACCCCCGTACACGTGGAGGACGGGCGTTTCATTGGGTATTGCAACGACACAATGATACCATCCTGGAGGATACATACGACGAAAGAACCTAAACTAATGACACTACATCAATATTTCCTCCCCCCCAACCAGCAAAATCTCCCTTACCAAGGAAAATGGGCTATGGAGAACGTCAACCCCCCATCCTCCAACTTCATCCAAGAAACTCTACAATCAGATATCATACTCCCAAAACCCAAAGACGTCATAATCCGTATCGCAATCAGAAGCATTCAAGTCCGAATCAGACTACAGTTCCTACCACAACCTTTTGAGGACATCTGTCCACTTTGTAACTTAAACACAGAAACAATAACACATGCTTTCTGTCAGTGTCCGAAGATTAAACACATCATACAGAAACTCAATCGATCTCTACAATTGATATGTGGTTTAGAGACTCTGACACCCTTCGTCTTCCAACATACTCATCAGAATTTCAAATGGTGGCAAATACTGCAAGCCATAACCTGTCAAGAAATATGGGCATACAGAAGCAATGTTTCCCTAACCCTAACGCAAAACCTACGAAATCCCACAGCAATGCTCTGCCATAAAAATCTGGCGGCCTACCTACTGCAACTTAACCTGCACTTGTCATCCCTGTCAATGTTTCCCAAAAAGGACCATCTCAAACAAATGCTAGCACAACTTTTAAATGTAAACAGTCTTTGTAAAATAGACCGGAAACTCGACCCACCACACCTCATCCTCCATCCTCTATTCCGCTCCATCTGGTTACACAACAACTACCATCAAGGGGGACGAGTATTTCAGGGGATTGCGTAAAGACAGCCACTGGACCCCCAACCGCAGGGTTATGACCCGTGGTAAAGATACTCTTAGGGGTGAGGTTTAGTGGGTGAGAGTCCCACATAACCCATGAGGACATAAGTTCCATCGGTACCTAAACTGGTGTGACTCTGTCACATGGGGCACAGTCTTTTGACTGAAAGCCCCCGCAAGAGAGGGGAGGAATCCCTCAAAGGTGCAGCATAGGTTCCCTCACCTCTAAGGCTGTCCAAGCCA
>SZWC01026138.1:13647-24455 GCA_023375785.1 Penium margaritaceum
TTCTCTGGCTTGCTCCACCTTTCTCTGGCTTGCTCCACCTTTCTCTGGCTTGCTCCACCTTTCTCTGGCTTACTCCACCTTTCTATGTGGACTGGTAGGTGGAGCAATCCAGCAAATGGTGGAGAAAGCCAAGGAACGGTGGAGCAAGCCAGAGAACAGTGGGACAAGACCAAGAACGGTGGAGCAAGCCAGAGAACAGTAGAGCAAGTCAGAGAACAGTGGAGCAAGACAGAGAATGGTGTAGCAAGCCAGGTAATGGTGGAGCAAGCCAAAGGAAGCTGGGTCGAGCCAGAGAAGGGTCAAGGAAGCCAGAGAAAGGTGGAGCAAGCCAGAGAAAGGTGGAGCAAGCCAGAAAAAGGTGGATCAAGCAAGAGAACTGTGGAGCAAGACAGAGAATGGTGGAGCAAGTCAGAGAATGGTGGAGCAAGCCAAAGAATGGTGGAGCAAGCCAGAGAACAGTGGAAGAAGCCAGAAAGCGGTGGAGCAAGCCAGAGAACAGTGGAGCAAGCCAGAGAACGGTGGAGTAAGCCAAAGAAAGGTGGAACAAGCCAGAGAAAGGTGGAGCAAGCCAGAGAACGGTGGAGTAAGCCAGAGAATGGTGCAGCAAGCAAGATAACTGTGCAGCAAGCCAGAGACCGGTGGAGAAAGCCAGAGAACGGTGAGATATGGTTAATCGGGGTCATTTTACACACTGGTTCCTTAGTGTGTACCTTGAGTGTGCTCTATTACAATGTAGTAGCTAACAATACTTTTTCCATGGTGTATGAGAAGAGTGTAATTCTGTCCTTTCTGGCCTGAAGAGTCTCTTATTAGGAAGGACCTCGGTGCGTGGGGTTAGTGTATGTTGAAAGTGCGCTCACTCACCACATAAAAATACACCGAGAGCACACTCAGTGCGCTTATCCGTCTCATGTGTACAAGCACACCTTGTTTTTTGTCTTATGTGGTGAAATGATGCATTTATTAGGACGAATCCCAGTGTGTGGGACTAGTGTATGTGGCAAGTGCGCCGAGTCACCATACAAAAGTACACAAAGAGCGCACTCCGTGTACAAATTTGTTCCATGTGTTAAAGAGAACTTTGTTTTTTGTCTTACATGGCAGAGAAAGTCTCTTTCTATAAGAGAACCGAGTGCGTGGGGCTAGTGCATGTGGCAAGTACACTGAGTCACCATACAAAAGTACACTAAGAGTACCCTCAGCGTACAAATTTGTCTCATATGTCTAGTGAAACCATGAAGTTTGTCTTACAAGGCTGATGCATAAGTTTTTATTGAAAAATGAATGATGTGAAATTACATCTCTTTGTTTTTAACATAACGTGTGTGTATGTTTCATATTCTGGACCAATCACTGTTTGGTAAAGTATTGTATCTGATGTAAAAACCAACTCATATTAGAATACCAATAGAGATAACGTTGAGAAGCGTGAAGTATTTTTATCCTATATTGCAGCCTTTGAAAACTATACTGAGCATTACAACGTAGATATGTCGGATAATTCATTTTAGTTTTATCGCATTAGTAAAAGTCAAAGGGGGTTTAAGAATGTTATTTTTTTCCACTCCTATCTGGATCGTCCGTCGGAACCGGCCCGTCGATCACTCAGAGCTGCCTCACAAATCTTTATGACGGTTATCTAACGTCCAAGAACTGTGTACTTTCATTGTCAGTGATATGTTTGTCATTGCATGCTGCGGCATGACTTTTCCTTCGCGTCAGTCCTCGCAGTGTTTTCCATAGATGGGTCCAGTGTACAGGACTAGTGTATTTGGCGAGTGCGCTCAAAATACGTGCAAAAGTGCACTTATCACGCAATGAGTGTGTGACACCCACATTCCGTAATGGCTGAATTGTGTGTATCTTATTGCATAAAGAAGAGCACACCAACGCTAGTTGCAAACCAAGGTAAACGTCAAGGAACTACAAACCTACTTGCCCCCAGTTTGTAGATCTGACTAATGAAAGGATATTACAGGTTCCGTTTGGCGAACCCTATAATCGCAGATTCCATAGGGAATCGTTACAAATGTTTGTAAACATCAACCTACTTGAACTATTTTCTTGTCAATGTATTCTCTGGCAAAGGAAATATAGACAGCCGGAGAGTGACGATTCCATTCTACAAAAGAAGTTTGTATTAAATCACAAAACATAAACAAACACATGTCACCCTTTCTTGATGTGAAGTTTATGATGGTATCAGAAGAAATTCTAAATATTTTCAATAGATTCATTGATTCAAATGGTACATATTCACTTGTCCTTCATAATGCTTTCGACTGGCATGGAAACACTATGTATATGTGAAAGAACGGTTCCTGTGTAAAAGCTGTGTTCTGTCCTGCTTGAAATGTCTGATTTTTTCCTGAAAGGACAAAAGCTATTCTCGTGGTCAATCTTCTATACGATTTGCAAGATGCTAACAGTTGCAAAGAAGTCAACTCCCTTGATAACTAGCATCGCAACCCAACACGGTTTGAAACTGTTACATATCGCACACTCAATGTGTGATAAGTACACTCTGTCATACAAATCGATCACACTGACCCATGTACACCATTCCTCGTACTAGGGGGTCTTAGCAACGGGTTGAGTCTCTCCTGGACATCCATCGGAAATCGGACTAGCAATACAACTGCTTATCACGTTTTCTGCCGGAAGATAGTAATGGCCGTCACTTTTTGACCAAAGAAAATGACGGATCGGTCATGATATTGACGATACAGTGCAAGGCCTATGTCTCTGACAAAAGACTCAACGTATAGGTTCAGTAACTCAAGAATGTTAATACAAATATATCACAATAGTAAAATCAAAGTACAAATATAGGCCAGCTATACATCGTTTTCCCGTGAAACAAAGAACAAAGAAAAATACGTATGGAAACATACGAATGTAGAATATTATTGAGGATACAGAGAATAGCAAGAAAGATAGATATCGAGGAAGGAAGAGAGAGAGAGAGAGAGAGAGAGAGAGAGAGAGAGAGAGAGAGAGAGAGAGAGAGAGAGAGAGAGAGAGAGAGAGAGAGAGAGAGAGAGAGAGAGAGAGAGAGAGAGAGAGAGAGAGAGAGAGAGAGAGAGAGAGAGAGAGAGAGAGAGAGAGAGAGAGAGAGAGAGAGAGAGAGAGAGAGAGAGAGAGAGAGAGAGAGAGAGAGAGAGAGAGAGAGAGAGAGAGAGAGAGAGAGAGAGAGAGAGAGAGAGAGAGAGAGAGAGAGAGAGAGAGAGAGAGAGAGAGAGAGAGAGAGAGAGAGAGAGAGAGAGAGAGAGAGAGAGAGAGAGAGAGAGAGAGAGAGAGAGAGAGAGAGAGAGAGAGAGAGAGAGAGAGAGAGAGAGAGAGAGAGAGAGAGAGAGAGAGGGAAAGAGAGAGGTAGAGAGAGTGAGAGAGAGAAAGGGGAAATGTGTGTGACTCATGTTATGAGTAGTCAACGTTGATCCATCATAGTGAAATTATTTGGTCATGGACAGTGACATATGCCTAATTTGGTTGGTCACTGTGCATCGTAGACACAACGTGTGACTTCTTGTGGAAGGTCTTTGTATCTGCTAGTCGATACCTAGTATTCCCAAACCATTATTTCCCACTCTGAGCATTTGTGACTCGTATCATGAGATGTCTACGTTGACCACACATACTGGAATTCTTTGTTCATGTTCAGTGACATATGCATAATTTGGTTGGGCATTCCGCATGGTGGCCACACCGTGCCACTGCTTATTGAAGGTCTTCGTACTTGCCAATAGATAACATGTGTTATCAAACCATTGCTTCCCCATCTTACCATATGTGACTCGTGTTATGAGTTGTCAATGTTGACCACATATAGTGAAACTATTTGGTCATAGTCAGTGACATATGCCTAATTCTGTTGGTTATTGTGCATGGGAGCCACACCATGCCACTACGTAAGGAAAGTCTTTGTACTTGCTAGTTGATAACTAGTGTTCCCAAACCATTGTTTCACCGACGGACCATATGTGACTCGTGTTATGAGTTGTCAACCATGACCACACATAGTATGATTCTTTGGTCATAGTCAGTGACATATGCCTACTTTGGTTGGTCATTGTGCATGGTAGCCATACCATGCCACTACTAATTAAAGGTCTTTGTTCTTGCTAGTGGAAAACTAACATTGCCAACCCATTGTTTCCCCCCTTTACCATTTGTTACTCGTGTTATGAGTAGTCAATACTGACCACACATAGTGGAATTCCTTGGTCATTGTCAGTGAAATATGCATACTTTGGTTGGTCCTTGTGCATGGTAGCCATACTGTGCCACTGCTTATTGAAGGTCTTTGTGCCTGCTTGCGGATACCTAGTATTCCAGAGAATGGTGGAGCAAGATAGAGAATGATGGAGCAAGCCTGAGAAAGGTGGAGCAAGCCAGAGAACAGTGGACCAAGCCAGAGAATGGTGAAGCAAGCCAGAGAACAGTGGAAGAAGCCAAAGAAATGTGAAGCAAGCCAGAGAAAGGTGGAGCAAGCCAGAGAAAGGTGGATCAAGACAGGGAGTGGTGGAAACATCCAAAGAACGGTGGAGCAGGCCAGAGAACGGTGGAGCAAACCAGAGAACAGTGGAGCAAGCCATAAAAACTTGGAGCAAGCCAGAGAATGACGAAGCAAGCCAGAGAAAAGGGGAGCAAGCCAGAGAACAATGGAGCAGGCCATGGAAAGGTGGACCAAGCCAGAGAAAGGTGGAGCAATCCAGAGAAAGGTGATGCAAGCCAGGGAACGGTGGAGCAAGCCAAAGAAAGGTGGAGCAAGCTAGAGAAAGATGGAGCAGGTCAGAGAACGGTGCAGCAAGCTAGAGAAAGGTGGAGCAAGCCACATAACGGTGGAGCAAGCCAGGGTACAGTAGAGAAAGCTTGAGAAAGGTGCAGGAATCCAGGGAAAGGTGGAGCAAGCCAGAGAAAGGTGTTGCAAGCCAGAGGAAGGAGGAGCAAGCCAGAGAAAGGTGGAGGAAGCCAAAGAAAATTGGAGCAAGCCAGGGAAAGGTGGGGCAAGCCAGAGAAAAGAGGCGCAAGTCAGAGAACGGTGGAGCAAGCCAGAGAAAGGTGAAGCAAGCCAGAGAAAGGTGGAGCAAGCCAGAGAAAGGTGGTGCAAGCCAGAGGAAGGAGGAGCAAGCCAGAGAAAGGTGGAGGAAGCCAAAGAAAATTGGAGCAAGCCAGGGAAAGGTGGGGCAAGCCAGAGAAAAGAGGCGCAAGTCAGAGAACGGTGGAGCAAGCCAGAGAAAGATGAAGCAAGCCGGAGAACGGTGAAGCACGCCAGGGAAAAGTGGAGCAAGCCAAAGAAAGGTAGACCAATCCAGGAAAAGGTGGAGCAAGCCAGAAAAAGGTGGAGCAAGCCAGAGAAAGGTGGAGAAAGCCAGAGACAGGTAGAGAAAGCTAGGTAAAGGTGAAGCAAGCCAGAGAAAGGTGGAGCAAGCCAGATAACGGTGGAGCAAGCCGAAGAAAGGTGGAGCAAGCCAGAGAAAGGTGGAGCAAGCCAGAGAAAGGTTGAGCAAGCCAGATAAAGATGGAGCAATCCAGAGAAAGGTGGAGAAAGCCAGAGAAAGGTGGAGCAAGCCAGAGAAAGGTAGAGTAAGCCAGAGAAAGGTGGAGCAATCCAGAGAAAGGTGGAGCAAGCCAGGGAAACAGTCGAGCATCCCATAGAACGGGGGAGAAAGCCAGAGAACGATCGAGGAAGCCAGAGAACGGGTGAGCAAGCCAGAGAACGATGGAGAAAGCCAGGGGAAGGTGGAGCAAGCCAGAGACAGGCGGAGCAAGCCAGCGAACAGTGGAGCAAGCCAGGGAAAGGTGGAACAAGCCAGATAAAGGTGGAGCAATCCAGAGAAAGGTAAAGTAAGTCAGGAAACGATCGAGCAAGCCAGAGAATGGTGGAGCAAGCCAGAGAAAGGTGGAGCAAGCCAAAGAACGGTGGAGCAAGGCAGAGGTAGGTGGATCAGGCCAGAGAAAGGTGAAGCAAGCCAGAGAATAGTAGAGTAAGCCCGGGGAGGATGGAGAAAGCCATAGAAAAGTGGAGGAATATAAGGAATAGTGGAGCAAGCCAGATAAAGGTGGAGCAAGCTAAAGAAAGGTGGAGCAAGCCAGAGAAAGATGGAGGAAGCCAAAAAAAGCTGGAGCAAGCCAGGGGAAGGTGGAGCAAGCCAGAGAAAGGAGGAGCAAGTCAGAAAACAGTGGAGCAAGCCAGAAAAATGTGGAGCAAGCCTGAGAACGGTGGAGCAAGCCAGGGAAAGGTAGAGCAAGCCAGAGAAAGGTGGAGCAATCCAGGGAAAGGTGGAGCAAGCCACAGAAATGTGGAGGAAGCCAGAGAAAGGTGGAGTAAGCCAGAGAAAGATGGAGCATGCAAGGGAAAGGTGGAGCAAGCCGAAAAAAGATGGAGCAAGCCAGACAAAAGTGGAGGAATCCAGAGACAGGTGGAGCAAGCGAGAGAACGGTGGAGCAAGCCAAAGAAAGGTGGGGCAAGCCAGAGAAAGGTTGAGCAAGCCAGATAAAGGGGGAGCAAGCCAGAGAAAGCTGGAGCAAGCCAGAGAAAGTTGGATCAAGCTAGACAAAGGTAGAGGAAGCCAGAGAACGGTGGAGAAAGCCAGAGAACGGTGGAGCAAGCCACGGAAAGGTGGAGCAAGCCAGAGAAAGGTGGAGCAAGCCAGAGAACGGTGGAGCAAGCCAGAGAACGGTGGAGCAATCCAGAGAATGCTCAAGAAGGCCAGAGAGTGGTGGAGCAAACCAGAGAAAGGTAGAGCAAGCCAGAGAAAGGTGGATAGAGCAAGGGAGCGGTGGAGCAAGCCAGAGAACGGTGGAGCAATCCAGAGAACGGTGGAGCAATCCAGAGAGCGGTGGAGCAAGCCAGAGAACAGTGGAGAAAGCCAGATAACTTTGGAGCAAGCTAGAGAATGGTGGAGCAGGCCAGATAATAGTGTAGCAAGACAAAGAAAGATGGCGCAAGCCACATAAATGTGGAGCAAGCCAGAGGAAGGTGGAGCAAGCCAGAAAATGGTGGAGCAAGCCATAGAAAGGTAGAGCAGGTGAAAGGAAGTTGGAGCAATGCAGAGAACGGTGGAGCAAGCCAGAGAACGGTGGAGCATGCAAGAAAACTGTGGAGCAAGCCAGAGAACGGTGGAGCAAGCGAGAGAAATGTGGAGCAATCTAGAGAAAGGTGGAGGAAGCCAGAGAAAGGTGTAGCAAGCGAGAGAAAGGTGGATCAAGCCAGAGAACGGCGGAGCAGGCCAGAGAAAGGTGGAACAAGCCACAGAAGGAGTAAGCCAGAGAAAGGTGGAGGAAGCCAGAGAACGGAGGCCAGAGGACGGTGGAGCAAGCCAGGGAAAGGTGGAGAAAAACATAGAATGGAGGAGAAATCCAGGGAAAGGTGGAGCAAGCCAGAGAAAGGTGAAGCAAGCCAGAGAAAGGTGGAGCTAGCGATAAAAAGGTGGAGGAAGCCACATAAAGTTGGAACAAGCGAGGGAAAAGTAGAGCAAGCCAGGGAAAGGAGGATCAAGTGAGCGAACGATGGAGCAAGCCAGAGAAAGGTGGAGCAAGTATGCGAACGGTAGAGCAAGTCAGAGAAAGGTGGAGCAAGCCAGAGAAAGGTGGACCAAGCCAGAGAAAGGTGGAGTAAGCCAGAGAAAGGTGGAGCAAGCCAGAGAAAGGTGGAGCAAGCCAGAGAAAGGTTGAGCAAGCCGGAGATCTGTGGACCAAGCCAGAGAACGGCGGAGCAAGCCAGGGAACGGTTGAGCAAGCCAGAGAATGGTGGAGCAAGCCAGAGAATGGTAGAGCAAGCCAGAGAACGGAAGAGCAAGCCAGAGAACGGTGGAGCAAGCCAGAGAACAGTGGAGCAAGCCAGAGAATGGTGGAGCAAGCCAGAGAATGGTAGAGCAAGCCAGAGACCGGAAGAGCAAGCCAGAGAACGGTGGAGCAAGCGAGAAAAAGGTGGAGCAAGCCAGGGAACGGTGGAGCAAGCCAGAGAATGGTGGAGCAAGCCAGAGAACGGTGGAGCAAGCCAGAGAAAGGTGAAGCAAGCCAGAGAACGGTGGAGCAAGCGAGAAAGAATTGGAGCAAGCCAGGGAACGATGGAGCAAGCCAAAGAATTTAGGAGAAAGCCAGAGAACGGTGGAGCAAGATAGAGAATGACGGAGCAAGTCAGGAAACGGTGGAACAAGCTAGAGAATGGTGGAGCAATCCAGAGACCGGTGGAGCAAGCCAGAGAAAGGTGGTGCAAGCCAGAAAAAGGCGGAGCAAGCCAGAGAATGGCGGAGCAAGACAGAGAAAGGTGGAGCAAGCCAGAGATTGGTGGAGCAAGCCAGGGAACGGTGGAGAAAGCCAAAGAAAGGTGGAGGAAGCCAGGGAAAGGTTGAGCAAGCCAGAGGAAGGTGAAGCAAGCCAGAGAAAGGTGGAGCAGGCGACAGAAGTGTTGAGGACGCCAGAGAAAGTTGGAGTACGCCAGGAAAAAGTGGAGCAAGCCAGAGAAAGGGGGAGCAAGTCAGAGAATGGTGGACCAAGCCAGAGAAAGGAAGAGCAAGCCTGCGAATGGTGGAGGTGGCCAGGGAAAGGTAGAGCAAGAGAAAGAAAGGTGGAGCAATCCAGGGAATGTAAAGTAAGCCAGAGAAAGGTGGAGAAAGCGAGAGAAAGGTGGAGCAAGTCAGAGAACAGTGGAGCAAGCCAGATAAAGGTCGAGCAAGCCAGAGAAAGGTGGAGCAAGCCAGAGATAGGTGGAGCAAGCCAGAGAACGGTAGAGCAAGCCAGAGAACGGTAGAGCAAGCCAGAGAACGGTGGAGCATGCCAGAGAAAGGTGGAGCAAGCCACGGAAAGGTGGAGAAAGCCTGAGAAAGGTAAAGCAAGCCAGAGAAAGATTGAAACAAGCCAGAGAAAGGTGGAGCAAGCCAGAGAACGGTGGAGCAAGCCAGAGAACGGTAGAGCAAGCCACAGAACGGTTTAGCAAGCCAGAGAACGGAGGAGCAAGCCACCGAACGGTAGATCGAGCCAGAGAAAGGTGGAATAAGCCAGAGAAAGGTGGAGCAAGCCAGAGAAAGGTGGAGCAAGCGAGAGAATGGTAGAGCAAGCCAGAGAACGGAGGAGCAAGCCACCGAACGGTAGATCGAGCCAGAGAAAGGTGGAATAAGCCAGAGAAAGGTGGAGCAAGCCAGAGAAAGGTGGAGCAAGCGAGAGAATGGTAGAGCAAGCCAGAGAACAGAAGGGCAAGCCAGAGAACGGTGGAGCAAGCCAGAGAATAGTGGAGCAACCCAGAGAATGGTGGAGCAAGCTAGAGCAAGGTGAGCCAAACCAGATAGGGGTGGAGCAAGCTAGAGAATGGTGGAGCAAACCAGAGAAAGGTGGAGCAAGCCAGATGAAGGTGGAGCAAGGCAGAGAACGGTGGAGCAAGCCAGAGAAAGGTGGAGCAAGCCAGAGAAAGGTGGAGTAAGCCAGGGAACATTGGAACAAGCCAAATAATGGTGGAGCAAGCCCGAGAACAGTGGAGCAAGCCAGAGAATTGCGGAGCAAGCCACAGAAAGGTGGAGCAAGCCAGAAAATGGGAGAGCAAGCCAGACAACGATAGAGCAAGCCAGAGAATAGGGGAACAAGCCAGAGAACGATTGAGCAAGCCAGGGAAAGGTGGAGCAAACCAGAGAAAGGTGGAGCAAGGAAGAGAAAGGTGGAGCAATCCAGAGAAAGATGAAGCAAACCAGGGAACGATGGAGCAAGCCAGAGAAAGGTGGAGCAATCTAGAGAAAGGTGGAGGAAGCCAGAGAACGGTGGAGCAAGCTAGAGAAAGATGGAGCAAGCCACAGAATGGTGGAGCAAGCCAGGGAACGGTGGAGAAAGCACGAGAAAGGTGACGTTGAGAGAGCAAAAACGAACAGTTTGGGACCAGTCCCATGGCATTTGGTGATGTGTAGAGAGCGCTAGAGGTGAATGTGCATGGCGACCTAGGTAAATCTCGTAGTAAGAGCCCATCGAGCTCTTACGGGTGAGACTCACTAACTGAGTCTCACCCATCGGTCGGCGAGCGAAGCTCACCGGCCCAAAAGCGAAGCGAGGGTGAAGCCCTCGCTTGACCCTCAAAAGAGGGATCCTAAACTCGGATACCCCAAATCGGGGTCCGAGACAAAACCTAGTCAACGAGCCTACATTAGTCCAGGAAAAATCCAGTAAACGGACTAATCTAGGCATTCTAAGGTGGTGAGAATTGCATGTAAGATTTAGCATCTAGTCTTTCTAGGCTGCATCAGTCCATGCGGCCAGGGCAGAGGTGACCACACTAGGACGCGAAGCCCCGAGGCCATGAGAACGCCCGTCGGAATGTCGCGCTCATGGTGCGTCACCTCCACTCTCTGAGCCAGCATGCCCTGCGCACTCACAGCCACACCGATGGAGAGATATATACACAGGGATTAACACGCCCCCTTGGACGTGAGTGCAGTGGGCATGCAACCCAGTTGATGCAATTGTTGATGCAATGAGGAGGAGGACAAGGCTTTGGTAAGGATGTCAGCCAACTGGGCATCGCCACTGATGGTGCAAACACTAATGATGCCTGCTTCCACCGCTTCGCAAACGAAGTGATGTTGAGCGTTGATGTGCTTGGTGCGTGGATGCAACACACCATCATTAGCAGCAATGCGGTGAGCAGCAGAATTGTCACTATGCAGTGGCACAGCAGACACCACCAGCCCCAATTCTTCAAGCAGACGTGCAAGCCAAATACCCTCACATGCAGCCTCCCCCAGTGCCATGTATTCGGCTTCAGCCACACTGCGCGCCACACACGATTGCTTTGCACTTTGCCACGACACAGCGGTACCCCACAC
>SZWC01026140.1:12863-23154 GCA_023375785.1 Penium margaritaceum
CCCCCCCCAAGGGGACCCCAAAAGGCAACTTGTGTATTGCATGAGTGTATTGGAGAGTGTATTGGGTCGACAGTGAATTTAATGAACTTGTGTACATCATCAAATGGCACTGTTGCCGATGAGAACAAAGACTTTGTGCTCAGTACTGAGGTAGCCAGACATTGTCATACATTACATTCTACAGTTAGGTCAGACGACCTCCTCAAATTGTATGTGCAACATCAAGCAATGTCGATCTCTGCCAAGGAAGCACTACAGATGATATGTACTGCGGTCATGTATGTTCAGACAAACTGAAAACCATGCCGAGGGCATTTAGACAGAAACTACAGATAAAATCCCATTTCCATGGCCAAATTGGAACAGACAATCCAGATGTATGTTTTAAAGGATCTCACATCCTAAAGACTATTACACTCTCGCAACACTAGCACTCAAAGCACTACACACACGCTACCAAGTCAGTTAACCACACCACAGCAAATGAAAACACCACATCTACATCCACGCGACAATGAGAGCTTTCTCCACATGATGGTCAGTGATAATATGACGATATCCTTCACCTCATCATCATCCGAGTCATCAAGAAGCATCAGGATTCTGCACCACACAAAATCAGACACAGAGAGACTCATTAGAAAGTGCTACAGAAAGTCACCGAAACTATAGCTGCAACAACTCATTTTGAAACCGTATACGCACCTCCAACATTTGCTGTCGCCACACCGGTAGCAGCTGCATCGGCACGCCGTACACGTATCTGCATCAACAAATGATCTGCCACCAACACCTGTGTTGGTACGATTTGGCTCTGTGCAAGCTGTGTTGGGACAGGAGCATCACTGTCGTTTTCCAATACTATTTGCACCACCGTAGTGTTACACAAGTCAGGCCGAGCATCTGCGGTCGATGCGGCCTTGCGCTCACACTTAATACCAGGACCCCCTCTGGCAGCCGCCTGCCTCTTGTTCAGACCCGCACCAAAGGTTCTGCATGACCCCGTTTGAACAGAGGTCGTTCCATCACTTCCATTACCTGCTGGTGAAGGAAAATTGCCCACATTGTCTCCTGCCTTGCACACGCTGTTCCTCTCACTAAGACCGCAACCCTCTCCCTGGAGTACTCTAGTACCATTAAGCCCCATTTCACCAGTAAGTACGTCCATCCCAGCGACTGAGGTACCAGCTCCAGCATTTTCATTACCGTAGTCTTCCACGCTGCACGAAAAAGTCAAAACCACAAGCAGTTACACGCAGTAAACTTCCATAAGACGGCCAATTACAACACCAAAACAGAACTCAGACAACCAATATACTCACCTCACTTGTAACCGCTCTGCGTGCGTAAGACGATACACACGTTCCACCAAAGGCTCACCCAGATTTTCATACTACCTGCAAAACCAGAGAAACTTACAAATAAAAACGACTACCATGTGCTCCCAACCATACAGGGCACTGCACCAAAACCCCGCAACAATGAGACACTCACTCCAGCTCGTCGGTGGTGTAAAAACGCGTCACGCTGATGTCGGTTGAAGAGAAAAAGCTACAGACGATGCACCTCATCTGCACCTCAGTGCCTGGAACATATTTCTTCAACACAAGCACGTCCTTTTGAACACCTGCACAGAAGGATTAAGACTGTAAGTACAATATACATTCACCCACGTCATGGGCAGAACCACTTCATGTACATCTATATTCCATGCCTAACACAGTGATCAAAACAAACCATCACTAGCCCTCTACACAAGACATCCATTTGGGAGTGATCTTTAAAAAATGTCCCCACTCTAGCATCTTGTCCACACATGGCCGTAGTTTGGCCCATTCTCGCTGTTGACCGGTGACCCGCCGTTTCGATCTCGCCCAATCGGAGAAGTACACAACGTTGTACTCCCGCATGTTTTCCACAAGATACTCAAAGAAATCCTGCGCATTGCAAATAAACTTCATCATTAGCTTTCAACAACAGAGCATGCACCGATATCACTCCAAAAAGTGTCCCATGGACGTCACAATACACACCCTGCCAGGAACCAAAAGATCCTCTGCCCGCACGGTGTAACCCATCATGATATCCCGATTAACTGTCCTCAGGCTCCGAGGATGACGGGCCAATCACAAGCCCATGTCCTACGAAGGGAAAAAGTGCTCTGCAACGTCGCTTTTGTTGGTGAGAATGACCTGAACTTGTATGGAATGTTCTAACATTGCAACTGCACGTGCCACCGTGTCCTCCGGTATTACACAATAATCAACATTGCTGGGAGGTGGATAGATGCCACCGTCAAAAGCAGGATTGCTGTCAAGAAGTACAGCAACATCCAGCACGTGGAGGATGAGAACCATCTTTGCCAATATCCCATCCATTTTGCCCAAATATCCTGCCAAAAGCACGTCAATCAAAACACACTGTGAACGAAGACAACAGCAATTGATCCAAACACATCCCTCCATCACATCCCCGGTGCCCCACACACACTGCTCACTGTTCAGGGAAACGCCCCTGTTGTTGACAGTGAACTCCAGACAATCTCGGATGCGACGCACAAATTGATTCTTGAAGACCTTCGACTCTGGAGTGAGGTGATACGCCACATCCTTAGGCGCGAGCTTACCATCTACTGCGGTGTGATGCATTCCAAGAACGCGCAATAAGAGCTGCACCGACAAAAAACAAAACAGAATCAATCAAGACCACACACAACAACCTCGCTCGTGTATATCACTGACACTGTCAACTCAAAAACAACCATTACCCATCCACTCAAAACATTAGGGACTTCTTGCTTGCGTGGAATATCTGGACTCAGTGCAACTATGGCGTCTGGCAAGAACAGATCCTCCTTTGTTTTCAGGTCCACGCCATCCAAGCCGGCATGAGACTGAACAAAAGTGTCTTCAGTTACTTCAAGATTCCGAGTTAAGGACCGCATCAGAGGCTGGAGGGTAAAATCTGCCTCCTCCTCCGTAGATGCTTGCCCGTTCCCTTTCCTTTGGCGTGATGGAAACTGGAGCAGCCCTCAGTGAGGTGATCAGGCTTACTAAGAGCCGCCTAGGCAGGACCAACTGTTTGTGAGAGGAGGTTGCAGGTTGCACAGACAGAAACTACGGAAGCAAATGTAGGTTTGCAGAGAATGCAAATGTCCAAATCGACTCTTGAGTGAACAAAGTACATCATCACGGCTTTCCAACAAGCCCTTATATGCCTCATTTGGCTAAGGGAGCACTAAGATCCACTCTGTCAAAGCTCACCCTCTAGCACACTCCTAGCCTAGCGGGATGAGCGGCAGTCACCTTGTCACACAAGAGAATCATGTCTCGCATGGCCTGCATGGCTAATAATCATAGACTGGTCCTTCCTTGAAGTCTCTTGGACGTCCTACAGCCGTCTTTTCTCCTTGAAGGCCGTCCTGGCTAATAATCCTGCCGCCATTTGAGCTCAAAGTGCTCAGGTCGTCACTTGAACCCCACCCATGATCTCCAAACTTTGGAAATCCATATCTCACTCAAACGGACTCCAAATCGAGTTCCGTAAAGTGCGTTAGAACCTGTCAATCATCCTCTTTGAAACTGTGATGCCAGATTATTTTTATCAAGAAACCTATGTTTGTCACTTTCTGGCACTCTCATATCCATCATTCTCCCACTTTGCGAGAATAAAAGCCACACAAGTCCGCACTGTCCCCTCAGCTGCTGAAAGCGGTGCGCTGCCAGCGGCTTGGTCAGGAAGTCTGCCAACATCATGCTTGAAGGGCAGAACTTGATCTGCACCACCTGCTTCGCCACGAGCTCGCGGATGAAGTGGTACCGCAGGTCGATGTGCTTGGTGCGGGCGTGAAACTCGGCGTTCTTGGTCAGAGCAATGGCGCTCATGTTGTCACAGTAGATGGTGGTCGCTGTGGTCTGCTGCTGTCCAAGGCTTGCCAGCAGCTCATGCAGCCACACGGCTTCCTTTGCTGCTTCACTCAGGGCGATGTACTCTGCTTCGGTGGAGGAGAGGGCGACACACTCTTGCTTCTTGCTCCTCCAACTGATTGCACCTCCCCCGAGCACAAACACAAAACCCATTGGTTGACCTCCTTGTGTCCAGGTCACCTCCCCAATCTGCGTCACTGTAGCCGATGAGGATGGGACTGTTGTTGCCGTTGAAGGTGAGGCAAAGGTTGCTGCTTCTGTCGAGGTAGCGCAGCACGCGCTTGACCGCCTCCCAATGCGGCACGACCGGATTCGCGCAGAACTTGCTTAACACTCCCACTGCTTGGCTGATGTCGAGGCGTGTGCCGACTGCTGCATACATGAGGCTTCCAACTGCTGCTTGGTACGGCACTGCTTCCATGCGGCTGCTCTCTTGCATGCCGCGGTGAGTCTGCGTCATGCTCAGCTTCGCTCCCACTTCCAGTGGTGTTGTTGCTTTGTGCGCTCCTGCCATGTTGCAGCACTTGATGATGTTGCTCACGTACGTACTCTGCGACAACTCCAAAGTCTGCTGCTGCCGGTCACGCTTGACCTGAAGGCCAAGGTAGTAACTGAGCTCTCCCATGTCTTTCATGTCAAACTTGGCAGCAAGGGACTGCTTCACATCGTCCAAAAGAGACTTGGAGTCAGATGCAATGAGCAGATCATCAACATAGAGCAAGATGATGATCTGGTTTTCCTCTTGTGTGCGCCCATAGACAGCATGGTCTGCTTCACTGCGCACAAAGCCAAGGCCAGCTAGCTGCTCATCCATCTTGTGGTACCATGCTCGTGGNGAGGTCACCATTCAGAAATGCACAAGTCACATCCATTTGGTGCACCTCCCAGTCCATAGCAGCAGCAAGAGCGAGGATTGCTCGGATGGATGGGAACTTCGCGACAGGTGCAAATGTCTCATTGTAATCCACACCCTCAGTCTGCGCATACCCCTTTGCAACCAGCCGTGCTTTGTACCTGAGCACCTTACCATCCGCACCACGCTTGCACCAAAGATCCACCGGCATCCGGTCACCCGGCTGCCGCGTGGAGCCTCCTCGAGAGTCCAGGTGCCGTTCTTCATGAGCGCACCATACTCCTCTTCTGCTGTGACACGCCAATCTGCCGCCTCGGCGCTGTGCATGGCTTTAGTGAATGTGGCTGGGTCATCAGTGACTGTGAGGAAGAGAAGCTCAAGGTCAGACGACTCTGTTGGTGGTGGAACGGTGTACAAGTTCACCAGCTCCTCCAATGGCCTCTGTTTTCTTGCGAGGCGCTCGGATCGCCTCAGTGGCTGCGCACTGTCCTTTGCACCTTTGTTGAGACGTGCGGACCGTCGTGGCAGCTGCTGTGCGTTGCTTTGCTGCTCCTCCTCATCAGATTCCGCTGCCGGCTCCTTCTCCTTCTCAGCTCCCTCCACCTCCTTGTCGTTGCTGCTGTCACCGCCATCTTCCGCACCGCCCTCTTCTGCTATCGGTACTTCTTCCACTTCAGGTACAAGTGCAGGAGCAAGTGGAACAGCAGTCATAGGGCTCCAAGTCCAGCCCTTTACGTCCTCTTGAAAGACGACGTCGCGGCTGCGGATGATCTTGTGAGCAGCGAGGTTGTAGAGGTGGTATCCCATGGTGTCGTAGCCGAGGAAGGCAGCCTTCACCGATTTTGCGTCCAGCTGCTTACGGCTGCCAGCGGGCACGTGCACGAATGCGCCACAACTGAAGACTTTCAGGTGTGACAATGTTGGCTTGCGTCCCGTCCACGCCTCCTCTGGTGTCAT
Source organism: Penium margaritaceum (assembly GCA_023375785.1). NCBI lineage: Eukaryota > Viridiplantae > Streptophyta > Zygnematophyceae > Desmidiales > Peniaceae > Penium > Penium margaritaceum. The sequence goes on from SZWC01026140.1 coordinate 18,600, forward strand.
CAGCGGCACCGCGCGCATGGGACTCCGGTTTTTCAGGTACATGGCATTGTTGACCGCTTCCGCCCAGAAGGTTGGCGGGAGCTCCGCGTCATGGAGCATGTTGCGAACCCGCTCCATGAGTGTGCGGTCTGCGCGCTCAGCCAGGCCATTCAGCTGCGGTGCTCAAGGTGGGGTGACCGCGTGCTTTATCCCGCAACGCTTGAGGAAGTTGCAGAAGTCGTTGGAGAGGTACTCTCCTCCACCATCGGTGCGAAGCACCTTCAACCGCCTGCCACTTTCATTCTGTGCAGCAGCAATCCACACCTTGAAAGCATCAAAGCACTCATCCTTTCTAGCCAGGAACGACACCCACGTCTTCCTCGACTTGTCATCAATGAACGTGACAATGTACAACTTGCCGGACAAGGATTATGATGGCATGGGACCGCACAAATAAGAGTGAACGAGTGAGAGAACCTCAGTCGCGCCCTTCCCTTCCCGTGTGAAAGGAGACCGGGCGCGCTTCCCTTTGATGCAGCTCTCACAAGCCGATACACCAGGCTGCTTCACCCCCTTGAGCTCCAGGCCGCGGACCATGTGCTGCATGGAGATGATGGCTCCAAAGCCGAGGTGACCGAGCCGGCGGTGCCACAGGCCGATGTCGTGTTTTCCCTCTCTCACTTTGAACGCTGAGTCGGCTTCCTTCTCCGATGCCACGTACAGGCGGTAAAGACCGTCCTCCTTGTTCGCTTTTGCAAGCACACGCCCCGCACTTGCAGAGATGGTGCAGCCACCATTCTCGAAGCAAACCTACATGCCTTCGGAGATGAGAGATGAGATAGAGAGGAGCCTAGCTGCCAGCCCCGGAACATGGAGCACCCCCTTCACACGACGTTCCACTTGCTTGCCCTCAATGGAAGCACAAAAAACAATCTCAACCTCCCCAACCGCCGTTTGCACATGGTTATCCCCCATGTACACCCGACGAGGCTCAATGACAGTGTAGACAACGAACCACACCCGGCGACACGTCATGTGTCGTGTGGCTCCTGAGTCGATGATCCAGAACAGGGCGGTGTGGTCACAAATCCACTCTCCCAATCTGCTGCATTCGCGGAAGCGTCGGACTGCTTTCATGCTCCTACTCCAGCCGCAAGTTCCGCCTTCTTTTTCCGGCACTTGCGCGCCCAATGGCCCGGCTTCTTGCAGTAGTGGCAGTTCCCCTTCTTCTTTCCTCCTCCGCCGTTGCTCCTGGTCGGTGTAGCACCGCCCCCATGACCAAAGTTGGTGATGAGAGCGACGTCNCATATTCATGAGGATTGACTTGGAAGCATAAGTGGACTCAAGATTTTTCCAAACCTCCTTTGGCGTGAGGATGCCATGGACAAGGAGTTGCTGCCGTTCGGCGAGGTTGAGGTAGATGGTGGCGAGGGCGCGGTCACGCTTCTCGCGGTAGGTACGGGCCTCGACAGGGGAGAGGGAGATTTCTGCTGGTTCCTTCTCCTTCTCATCCACCTGGATCCAGAGACCCTTCTCCATCAGCACCATCTTCATGTTGTTGCTCCAGTTGAAGAAGTTCTTGCCTTCGAACTTGGCGATGTTGACGCTGGCCACCACAGAAGCAGATGTCGCCATGGTAGTGCAACGTTCTGTCCACAAACGGCTCTCTCACACAACAGGGTGCAAGGAATGCCTCAAAGATGAGACAAAGCCTTGTTCTAGCTCTGATACCACTGATGGAAATTGGGACAGCCCTCAGGGAGGTGATTAGGCTCACTAAGAGCCGCTTAGGCAGGACCAACTGTTTGTGAGAGGGGGTTGCAGGTTGCACAGACAGAAATTACGGAAGCAAATGTAGGTTTGCAGTGAACGCGAATGTCTAAATCGGCTCTTGAGTGAGAAAAGTACATCATCACAACTTTCCAACAAGCCCTTATATGCCTCATTTGGCTAAGGGAGCACTGAGATCCACTCTGTCAAAGCTCACCCTCTAACACACTCCTAGCCTAGTGGGATGAGCGGCAGTCACCTTGTCACACAAGAGAATCATGTCTCGCATGGCCTGCATGGCTAATAATCGTAGACTGGTCCTTCCTTGAAGTCTCTTGGACGTCCTCCAGCCGTCTTTTCTCCTTGAAGGCCGCTCTCAGCCGTCCTGGCCAATAATCCTGCTGCCATTTGAGCTCAAAGTGCTCAGGTCGTCACTTGAACTCCACCCATGATCTCCAAACTTTGGAAATCCATATCTCACTCAAACGGACTCCAAATCAAGTTCCGTCAAGTGCGTTAGAACCTTTCAAACATTCTCTATGTAACTGTCATGCCAGATGATTTTTATCGAGCAACCTATTCTTGTCACTTTCTGGCACTCTCATATTCATCATGGCGTACACAAATGCATTGTGGTAGAGCGGAGAGAGGAGAGATTGTGAGTTGGGACCCTTGGCAGTCACACAAGGTGATGTAGGGGCAGTGTGAGGAGCCATAGCCGGAGACACCACTTTGTCTTTGAGGGTGGGAACAGAATCGCACATGACAGAGGGAGCTGTCTCTGTGTGATGGAGAGAGCACATGTTTTATCGCCAAGGATGTGTTCTTTTTGAGTTTGAGGATCAGTATCTCCATCGAGGACAGCGATGCCAGGTTCATCTGCCCAGGGGGACTATTGTGTGGACCTCGACATAACGCGACATCATGGGAGATGCATGGCGAGGGGTCCATGTTCTCCCATGAGGATTCTATAGCAGTTGGCGTGTGGCTCATGCTACATGCATGCACAGTTGCATGTCATTGCATGTGGATGGTAGCACTCTGTTGGTCCAGACCTAGACACTTGGTGGGTTGTACCAGTGTCACAAGGAGGCCATATGATTGTGTATCTTGGTGTGGGGCCATATTGCATTTGGCATGTGCATGCAAGCTCGATTGCTCATAGAGGTCGAGACTCGGAAAAGTGGTGGGTTGCACCCTGGTTATGAGAAGATCCCCCTATGATCCCGTGTGTGTCTGGTTGACTAATGCAAACCGTGGTTTTGCATTTGCTGTTGTTCTTTGCCTTGGCTCACTTGTTCAGGCGTTGACGACCATGTCAACGAGGGGGCGTGTTGGTTTACGTGACTTCCACCAGTCACAAACGACGCCAATGGATTACCCATATACCCCATGTTGGTGGTATAGGGTAGAGGAGAGCGTGACGGCATGATGGGCCTCCTGAGTGTCCCGAGACTTCTATAGCACCAACAATAGCCCCAGCGAGATGCGGCCGATGCGTTTCGGTAGCCTGGCTGGCTTGTCTGGAGCTAGGAGAGTTTTGTCGGTGGGTTAAGATCCGGGCACCTAGCGGACTTTGCTGGTGTGACAAGGAGAGACGATGGCTGTAGTAGTGCTTCCGATGTTCGGAAAGCTATTTGCAATATCTGGACACTGATTTCGAGTGTTTCTAGCACTGCTAGTATTTTTTCGGTGGTCGATACCCGGGCACTCAGAGATCTATTCCTGTGCCTGGACGAGACCACCTTTGTTGTTCAAATGGTCTATGCAGTGAGCTCTCCCCGCTGACTTGTTTGGGCTCAGCGGGAGTGACGGGGCTCAATGCGGCTAGTTGCTAACGCCCCTACGTAAGCTTGCTAGGGGCTCATTGGTAAACTCTCCTTGTTCTTTAATGTTTTTCATACAGATTCGGCCTTCATTGTCGACCTCTCACACAAAACGTATGGCATGTTTTGCATGGGCCTGCAAGCCCTAGTAAATTACATTTGGTTAGGGGAGGGAGGGGGGGGGGAGAGGGAGTGTTTGAGGGGATTGTTCGAGTGGAAAAAGAAATCAGGCACAAGATTTTCTGAAGGGACGAGTCACTGTTCAACAATGCTAGAGTCTCAACATATAGCTATTTAAGGCAATAGAGAACAAACCGCATGGAGACCAAAAACTTGAAACATACTTAATGTTTGTAGCAAACTTATGGTCTCCTCAGAAGAAAAATTGAGAAGGATTTAAAAGGTGTTTCCTATCATAGCATACAAATATTTGCGAGGAAGTTCCCATGAATGATGTAAAGGATTCCAAATCCCTATTGCATCTAGAGGAAACCTCCTTCGTCTGATAGAAATTCAAAGAATCCTCTCTTTGAAAAAGTGTATAAAAATGTTTGAGCTCATGTCTTTTGGAAAGTTCTTGTGGGTGGGAGCTGCAAAGCAGATACAATTGTGATCAGAAGTAGTCTCCTTGAAGGGAAAACATCTTCAAGGGAAAACATCAAAATTCTCCTTCATGTTTTGTGAGCACAATCACTTGGTAGCTACTGTGGAAGCAGGAACGCATAGGCTACGTAGAGCTGGAAGGGAAGAAGTCACGCAAGGGAATCCATGGAGTCTTGTGAAGAGGGCGGACGAGCATGTGAAGAAGGTGGGGATGAGTTTGGCGCAAGAGGCGGTACAGCTCACTGCATATGTGATAGAGGGAAAGCGTGCGAAGCGGAGAGGGCATGAAGCACCACGGCGGAACAGCTTGCTTGCGATGCACACCTGCATTGATCGAAGGGTGGGAGAAGGGGGTGGGAGGGGGGGGGGGGATTTGC
>SZWC01026146.1:7542-18875 GCA_023375785.1 Penium margaritaceum
GATAGTACCGAAGCCATCATAGTGTTGGGAAGGCATCAATCAAGGAATAGAGAGCAAGGCCGTGTAGGCCTCAATGTACTCCGTAGAGGCATAGATAAAGGTAGGGTAAGATGTTTCCTTCTCCATAGAATTCCCTCTCTCACCCTAGAGTGTCCACCCTTGCTCCTTGGGTTGGAAAATTTGTTTGGGGTGGCTAGGAAGGCAATACAAGGTTCAAGGACTACACTTAAAAGTTTCTAAACAACTTTAAATTATTTGACAAAATCTAGGCCTAAAGCAGAATTGGGGAATAACTGCCATTTGTTCCCACCTAAATGGTACGATTTTGTGGTCCCATCTTCCATGATGCTAGAGGGGTGCTAGACATCGACCTTATTCACCATGAGAGAAGTAGAGGGTAACAACAATGGCAATCCAATGACCATGACTCTAACTACTGTCGCCATGGTACAAATAGGCCTCGTGTAGCGTGAAATCTCTCTTGTGTATCTAGGCAATAGAACGTTCCTAGCAAGGATGGATGTATTCTTGTCTTGGGCGGCAGAGCATAGGTTATAGGAGTAATACCTCGAACCACTAGTGGATGCTGCAAGTGACCGACTATTATTAGGTGCCTTAAATTCATTACTCCGTGATCTCTATTATAAATTGAATAAACATTTCACCACTTTTGGTTTTGAAGAAAGGTTTAAGACCTATCTGACCAGTGTAGTAGCGCACCTCGACTGCATGACTATTGGATGCACCTCTAAATTTGCCATGAGGACCAGGTTCTGACACTCCTGATGATTCAGTGAGATTGGCTGTACAATATATTTACTAAGCCAAGAGCACAAATCAGCGAATAACTGGGTCAACCCGATGGACATACGTCAACCCTAGCTCAATATTTGTGCTCATTTCTCCATTCATGAGTGGTTGGACGTGGAACTCCTTTACCTTCATGAATAATGCAAGGATTTTCAGCATGATTATTTTGTAGTAATATTGAGGCAAACATTTAGGCCATTGACCGGTCAACCATCATTCAAAATATATGAAACTACAAAGACTATGAAAAAAGTTTAGCTCATGAAATTTTGTCCTTGGTCATAGTAGAATGTTTACACCGTAGCACCTATCCAGTTAATCTAAATTTTTCTAATTCCACGTATGCGTAGAAGAAAGGCTTGGGAGGAGGCGATCGAGTTTCCCGTGGTAGCAGGGGTTGGGTTGCAGCCATAGTTGTGGTTGCATTGGCAGTTGTGAGACACAACGGCGTAGTCTCTATAACCATACAAGGCACTACTAACATGAGCGGCCCACAGCATAATGCAAAATGAAGACAAGGCAACAATCATTGCAGCCAAATTTGTAGCGGAGGAAATAACAGTTGAAGTTGTAGCCTTATTTGTAAGATTCTTAAACAGCCTCTTTACAACCCATTCAACGTTGAGGGAAAAGGTGCTATGACAACATATGAATTAGGCTCTGATAGAAGCCACTGTGTGATATTTTTTAAGAAGTTGTATGTGCATCATTAGTTATTATGAGTACACTTCATGTATCCTAAGCCCTTCTATTTCTTGTTCTTAGCCATAACACTAGTCATTATGTTGAATTACGCACAATGCATGCAAAACATGATGTAGGTTGTGCCCCCTGGCGCATATAAAGGAGTTCTTTGATATGTGTACTTGCCACAACAGTTATTGACCACTCATCACACAAGTCCACGACTTCGGACCACACATGTGACCACATCACACACGCGACTCATGTAAAAATGGTTTCTTGACACAAAATCTTCACATGACGTGTTTTGACATTGTGACCTCTTTGTATCATTGTATGTCACACATGATGTGCATGGTGCTTAGACTAGCTCTGGTGAGGTGCTAAGGGTTAAGGGAATTGGAACTTTATATTTTTCCAAATGCCCGGTTGGGTCATGTGGTTGACTGGTGTCTTGGATGTACCTTTGCTAAGGTTTAACATGTTTTCAAAGTACATGACCTATGGTGCAAACAGGAAATTTCAAGCTGAAGGGTTGTTACATGACAAAATATTGCAATTATTGACAATGTTTCCCGCTTTTCTATTTGAGTGAGCGAAAGTGCATGTAATGACCAACATAAACCCCAGAACACATGTACCTTGTACATTGGCGACTTTCACATATCAACACTAAACTAAGAATGTATGTGTTGAAACATCAACCTGTCCATGGTTTGGGTCTCAAGGAATGTCTACACATTTCTAGGGAAAGAACTTGTCTAGAAAATCAAGAAGGCAAAGTACAATGATAGAGGAGATGCACCACTGAGTGTACTAGTTAGGTTGGGATTGTCCTTTGGTTTCTAGGAAGAGGAGGCAAAGTACATAACCTAGGTATGGAACAAGGTGTCCTAAGGACCTTTGCCAAAGTCACTCACACGGATTTTGGTATTTCCCATATGTGGGGCATTATAGCATGTGTGTGGTTTGCACATTCACAAATGGAGTTATTAATTGAGTCCATGTGGACAATAGTGTTTCTGTTTTGGAGTCTCACATGCTTCAAATAAGGTCATTGGATCCCATTGATCACTGATTTGTTGATATTGAGGATGCATCAGTATACGAGCAAATTCCGTACAAGGTTTATAAAATAATTGTCTTAAAGTATGGCCTCTAAGTTCGTGACCAAATCCTAGGCTACGTCAATGTTCTTAAACTTATCCTTGCTTTTTTTTAAGTTCCTTAAGATCGACCACACTTCATAGAATAGACTAGTGCTACCCACACTGAGTCACTTAGCTCCACTAACACGCATAATTCTAGATGCCCTTATGTCTCCTACAATACTTGGCATAGCTTCAATAAATACTTTGTTCATGGTGTAATGTTGTAAGAGTCCATTACACATAGTTCTAACACATCAACCCAATCAGCCTTGAAATACCCTTCAAGTCCATTAAACTTTAAAGAGGCAACACGTTTCCTTGATAATACTAAGTGCAAGAAATGAAGGGCTAAAACAGAATGCTTTCCTTGAGCATGGTGTATATAAGATTGTCAAACTACCAGCAGAGCGGAAGTCAATTGACTTGAATTAGGTGTGTAAGGCTAAAAGGAATGTACATGGTCTCCTTGAGGAATAAAAATCTGGCATTAAATCCAGTGTCACCAATAACGAGGCTGAATCTTTACACACATGTATGCACTCATGTACAAGTGAACCTCAAGTTGTCTATTACTTCTGGTCATATCGTAAGGGGACTTGGAGGTCAATCAAATGGATGTATTCCATCACTCCTTGAATAGTCCCTTATATGAGGAGCTGTAAGAGCCTTTGTTCATGGCACTGGTCGGATGTGTCTTTTTTAAAAGCACTCTATGGATTTAAGCAAGAACCTTGATGTTAAAACGAGGAGATAGGATTCATTTTGGAAAGTAGGGGGGCTCATGCAAAGTATATCAGACCTCTCCTTGTTCATTTTTTGGGTCAAAAATGTTATTTTTTCTCTTACTATGAATCTTTAAAATATTTTTATTCTTTCACCTTCACTCTATCTTGTCCTCATAACCAAGGGATTGCTTACTATGTAGTAACATATGATATACTTAAGAGAGGCACACAACTTCCTATGCATGGAAATCTCTCATGATAGGGCTGCACACACACTTACTCTCCATAAAGGTTGATTTACTTCTCCACTCAGAGCATAACTTTGCTCCTTGTTCCATTAACATCCTCCTTAGTAAACCCCCATGATCCCCAACATATATGCTCACCTTGAGGATGCAAACACCCAAGTAAAAGGCCCAAACACCCATAATACACTTTAGAAGAAAATCATTGGGACATTTGGCTGCCTCTCCTCCACTACATGGCCTAACATATCATATGCATTGAATAACCTAGTTTAAGTCTAGTCAGAAATTTTGCAGAATACATCACAAGATTTACGCTATGTTCTTAACACCACGTTCTTAGGTCTTGCCTTCATCTTGGTCACGGACACCTTCCTTGTTGGGGATAATGACTGATTATGCACAAGATATGCATGCACGGTTGGGGAGGGTATGTGTTGTGCATTTGAAGCAAAAAATTCTCTTAGAATAAAGCCAAATGTTCATGTGTTGCAAGAATTATGGCTGAAATGTAAAACATGGAACTAGGTGAGGTAGCGTGAATAGTCACATAGTTGTGTAAATCACTAGGGGGATCGGAGAAGGGAATTGTACTTGTACCACTACACAACGACAACTTGATAGCACTTTCTATCACAATCAATAATGACGTGTGAAACCCGTGCACAAATAAAAAATGTGTTGAACACAAAAGTCTACCAAAATTTTTACATTCTTCCATGGTGTAATTGTGTGGTGAGTGAAGGTATGAGAAATTTGCAGAATTTCTCACCAATGCCTTACCCTCTTTATTATGCTAGTGACAACCTCGGCCAAGGCAGAATGATTACCTTATGTATATGTCTCTTCCCCGTGTATGGCCATGGGTGTGCAATGCATGCGGATCCAATGATTCGTGGAGATCTATGCAAGACAGAAAGACGTACTATCATACATGGTTTTCTTCTCTTAAGATGCTTCATCAAATGTCTCCTGTCGGCCATTGGCCCATGCTTGCTCCAAGACCTTGTTCAGTCCTTGCTCTTTCACTAGGATTCTTTGCTCATCTTGCTCAACGAACCTAATTGAGACCACAAAGTTGGTTTGTGATGAATATTATAGGTTTTTGTGTGTAACCTAATGTGACCATTCAAAAGGAGGAGCGTAGAATGCCACACCATTTTTTCTTAAAGGGCAAGTTTACCAGTGACCTCTTTGTTTACTTGCAAGCGTGGCTCTTTGGATAATGGGTGATGCTCGCAAGCTGAGCCTCAATCGTACTAGTGGAGTTACATGTTATAAGGACACCCCTTTTTTTCGTAACTAAATCTTGGTCATTCATTACCAAATAACCACCATTTCATGTGCAATATGTTGCACTAGAATTGTAGCATCAGTCTCTGAATATATATATATGTATATATATGTATACATCTTTATTGATTTTGACTTTATTCTTGAATAAAGAAAGTGTTCTTGCTCTCAAGATTAATCTATCCACAATGCATGACGTTTTCCTTTTGTACATGGGGATTGCGTGCTATCCAAATTGAGGAGTGTGGAAAAGAACCCTTAAGTAATTCTAGTATTAGTGATATGGACAGGAAGTCACATGATGATAAGGATTTGAAATTGTATTAAAGAATCCTTCCCATATAACAAGTGGGAACATGCCTTATTGTCAAGGAAACATTTCAACAGATTTCTATTTCTATTTTGTGTGCCTTGTTGAATGAATGAATTGCTTCTTACCTCATGATGAACCAAATGTTTCTTTGATGGTTCCACCAAATCTATTATGTTTGATGTCCTCACACAAAGAACACACCATGTTCATGTCTTGTGCATCACATGAATTTATGTAGATGTAAATTGATGACGCTTGGACTAAAAAACATGTGAAATGCTATGGAACGACGACATGAGGGTAGAAATGCTAAAACAAATAAATGTTTCCAACAACAAATGGTTTATAATGAAGCATGAAAAGGGAGATCTTGGCCTTTTGCTGATTCCCCTCTCCAAAACAAAGCCTCATGAAATTTCATAAGAATCCATGATTGTTAACGTGGTTTGGGTCCCAACATCACAATGGAATGTCTATTCAAAGAACACATGTACACGAGTCCTGATCTATATTTATTTTCATTCAGCTTTCTCTAACACGTGCAAAATTCTTTGATTTGGCCACCATTTTTGCACCTTTCATCTCTAAATCAAAATTTCACAAAGGGAACATGACGAATGTTTGACCACTCTAACCTTCAGGGTGAGATGTGGTTTATCAGGTGCTTTTAAGGTACTGAGGAAATGTATACTTTGAAGTTTCTAGGTAACTTGGTACATACCCTGACACGTTCGTTCACTCATACTTAAATGAGCAAAAACCTTAACATGTATTAGAAAAATGTAGAGAAGGCGCAGTTTGGAAAAATAATTAAAAGGGCAAACAAAACAATCATTATATGTGTTGTAGAATTTTAGTTACTGGCATATTTGAAGTCTAACTTCATTTGGAACACCCAAAATCGTCTTAACAACTGAGATTTTCTATCGATTACACGAGTTTCATTAATAAATCTTAGCTTGAGGGCATCATTCCTTCACCTCTTCACCCCTCCCCCATCAAATCTATAATATATATTGCTAGTGTGTATTGTGACATTCATGTGGTTGAAACAACCATAAATTAATACATTGAGGGGATTTTTTTAAATAAATGATCTTTGTGAGTTCTCATGGTTGAATTCATTTGTGTCCATTAATTTACAACACCACCGATGCTAATCCCCATCTATATGCCGAGTACAATCTTTGCCTTAGGGGAAGAGTGGGGGGTTGAAGTCGTTATCCCTTTGAGTGTATTGCTAGCCATCTCTCCTCCCACAAAACATGAAAAGTGAATAGGGTAAATGCATTTGCTAATGAATTATCCAAAGTAGTTTAATCACAAGACAAATGGACACAGGTGAACGAGTTGAATTGCATTTTTACCAAAATGTTGTTCATACATGTGCATTCATCGATGGAAAGAAACCATTTGGAATGGCCAAGACATTCTCTACACATACTTAAGTACGATCCCCAACCTGCGTCCCTCTCCATCGTCTCTTGATCTAATATAGGGAGTGTTTTTTGGCATGCACCTAGTTGACCATAAGACTGTATTTAAATTTCTCGCAATTGAATACATTTATGAACATCCGATTGGACTTCTAGCATAGACCCGATACACTTTGCAAAAGAGGGGGAGGAAGGGGATGATTTTTCAAAAGACATATCCAATGTCCCCTCCCCCCCCAAATGCCAAAAATGTATTAGACAAGGATATAGGTGGGTGAACATCACCAAGTATGAGTTTTACGAAAACATGTTCATTGTTGAACACCGCCCGGCAAGGTCAATCACTTTTCAATAAAGTCAAGATAATGGACTCAAGGTCATATGTATTCACTTCTTTGATTTGATTCCAAATAAAATACAGTAAATCTCCTACCATTGCAATATTTAAATTTCTTGTGAGAGATCCTTTCATCAACAATTACCTATATAAGAATCAGTTTCGAACCTGTTTGTCCAACATCATGATTTTGAATGTGTTGAAATCATGGTTTTTTTGTGAGAAGGATGGAATTAGGTTTGTTAGCTATCCATAAAATTATTCAATGTTAAGAGTATGGAGCGGGATTCATCCATTAGACTGGTCACAAATGTTGAGGATAACGGATGGTTTGAAGCAAATCATGACATCTACAACTATCATGTTGCATTGGTGTGAGTATCACTCAAATCCTTGGAGAGAGAAAGCTTCTTCTTTGTGTCATGTATTATCTTGATGAATGAGGCCACAATATGAAATCTTATACTGTTTTTCATAGATTGTGTTGTATTAGAAAACCACCTAGTAATTGTCTAGGTCTTGAAGGCCTCAATGGTTGGCATGCAAAACTAGTAGAGTTGTGTCACCATAATGAATGCAATAATGTGAATTCATAAAACCATGTTCTTAGCTAAGAATCATTGTAATAAATTGCTTCAAAGGCTTACAAGGTACATGAAAGTATGACAAATAGATGCTCATGGAAAGAAATGATTATTTATCACCAATCATGTTAAGGATTGCAAGGGAGCACATTTACTCATACACCATAATCTTCATGTTTTCTTGCCCTTCTTTTATTGTATTTTCCTCCCATTGTCCAATTTTGTTTCTTCTTTCTAAGCCTTTGTACCTTCTGTTCTCCTTCACAATGTATTACTTTAGCCCAGAATATTGGAGAGGTCTGCAAACATGTTTAAAGGAGCATCCTCATCTTCTCTTTGGGTGTTCTCAACCTACAGACCTCTATGTCTTTGGTAGGTCTCCTTCACTTAAACTTGGTCTACAACCGAGGACAGAGGCATTGATTTTGATTTAATGGAAGGATGTTCTAAGGTGGCATACAATACGCTAGACCAAAAATGACTAGGTGACATTTTGGGGAAGGAGAGAACGCAGGGGTAGTGGTGATTGAGGGGATTGCCATTGTTGAGTCCTTTTCATGGTGCAAGTTGAACACAAACAAACTGCTCTATTTCCTAATGTAGGAGGGTCACGGTGTTCTTCACACTTTAAAACGTTCCACTGATTATGAACCATGTAAGTTCTTGCATTGTAAGGAATGCTTGAGATTGAATATTGTAAGATTGAATTAAGCATTTCAATCAGTAGCTAAGGCATGACTCCGTGCATCAATGCCCCATTATAAGGTACATCCTACAAGCGATCTTGGTTCTCAATGTCCTCCTTCTATAGATGGAGAATTTTTGTGATAATCAGGTTGGGCAAAATCAACCTCCAATAATTTCAATTGATAAACTTTGCTAGGTGAGAATGTTGTTCACTACCCTTACAATCAGGTGGTATTGCTGTTTCACACAATTTATTTTTAAGGTTTCATCTCATAGGAATACTCATTCACCTCTGTAGTTTGTGAATGGAATTGAAGAATCCCACGAGTTATGATTAGGTCCACAACTAGCCCCTTATTCATTAAGATTGTTATCTTAATGAATAAGATAATAGTTAGCTATCTGTGACCTGAGTGTATGCTCTTGGTGATGGAGGAGCTGAAGATAAGTTTAATGGGATTTTAAAGTACGGATTGCTAATTGGAGTTATGATTCTCCTTCCGTGATTTCTTGAGCCTGTAGGTCTGAGAGGAGTATACTACTGTCTCTTATGTTTACATTTGTCTTTATTTGTTTATCAAATGATATTCAAGTGTATCATGTTTATCAAATGATATTGAAGCAGCAACATCTACTAGGAGGGAGGGTTAGACAGGCTTCCCATTTACATTCATCTTTCTACAAGGTCTTTTTTTAACCTCAAGTTAAATGTCACTTGGCATCTTCATGTCACTATTGAGGAAAATCATGGACCAACGACTTAGAAGAAAAGTATTCTTCACCTCTACATAGCCATTTCCCTTCAATTTAAACATTTGTAATGTAAGGAAAAAAGCTTTTCACAGTTCACATATTTACCCCTTGATGATTAGAAGAATGCAACAACCTAGCCGTGCTGAAAATGAATATAACCAGCCATCAAAGCAAACATCAACCATCTAGCATTCTATTACCTTTGTTGAAATCTAGCAACTTAATTTGTCCTCATTTAGCTTTGGACTATGGAATTTTTTAAAACAATTAATGTATGAAGACAGTATGTTTCAAGTAGTATCATACGAAGAGGACTAGAAAGTAGTGAGTACATTTTTTATGCGTGCCACAACACACGTGTTAAGGACCTAGTGGCCACTAGCCAGGTTGATAAGTGCGAATGACCTTGGTTGAGGACCTAATAACCACCAGGTTCAAACGTAGTTGCTTTGTAGATGTTATTTGCATTTCCAGTTAATAGCTGTCTAATTTAATTGACATTGGAGTTCAAAGACTTCACCCCTACATGTAGGAAGCGTTCCTCCCTCCCAAAATCAATGCACTCTCACAAATTTTGTCAATCCCTTTTGAATGCCTTAGTGTTGCACAGCAAGGACGCAAGGATGTTGCCCAAGTAACTCCTTGCAAGAAGGCATCAACAGCTATGCTGAGCACTACGAATAGGCGAGCATTAAAGAAAACTCAAATCAAAGGGTTTTGTATTGTAGTCTATTAATGGATCAACTTCCAGGCAAGAACCATAACAGGAAATGATATCGTGGTGTGGGGGGGGAAGGAGCTGGTTTTGTTGGTGCACTTTCCTTGTACAACTAGTGGCATTGGCTGCACGCAGGCTTGCATCGGGGTTACGTAGTAATAGACTGAAGCCGGGTTCAAACATGTTATCTGCCTTGGAAACGAGTTTTGCTCGACCTTCCCCTCCTGTCCGAGGGGTCGTCGTCGGTGAAGTCAAGCGCTTGCTTGCGATGTCCGGTATCTGTTTCGGAAAAAACCCTGGTTGCTCCGCGAAGTCTGTCCAATTCGCACGTGTTTCTCGGACTGGGAGTCGCTTCCGCAAGGAAAATCGCGCTCAGAGAGGGCCTGTCTTCCGGACGCAACAGAAGTGCTGAAAAAAAAACCTAGAAAATGCTTGATGGGCTGTCGGTGGACAGAAACACCGACCGCAGACAGAATTGCCGTCGCGGAAGTCCTTGTGCAGCGGATTTTCTGACGTCAGCGCTGATTCTTGGATACCTAATCGACTGCATAGGGCTACTACGTAACCCCAAAAAACCCAGTTCAGAGCCATATCAAAATGTGATGTGGCTTCAGAGTGCACTGGATAGACCCTGCTCGCTTCGGGGCCTGGAATAAGGGTCGGTTTGGCGTGGCACGATTTGCGGGCCCTGTCCTCCAAGCTACACGATCTCGACTTGGGCGGCGTGTCTCGCGAACAACTCGACCTCGGTCGATCATCCGCTGGAAACCGTTCGGACGATCGACCGAGGTCGTGCAGATTGCCAGACACGCGACCGATGTCGAGGTCGAGTAGGTTAGAGGACAGTCTTCTAAGTCGTGCCGCGCAAAACAAACCCTAAATCAACCAGCGAAGACATACATGGGGTTACCTAACCGGGACAAGAAGAGAACGGGATTCTTTAATAATCGCGACGTCGATGGGGTTACTTAGGACTTAGGCGTATCGACGATCGATTAAGTGACCCCATCGGATTCTTGCAGAGGAGAAGTCCGAACAGTGCGGTGGCCGGCAGAACATGGCGCCTGCGCCCAAACGAGTGCCTGACTCGCGCGTGTGGTCAAGAAAACAGCGACGGCAGAGGGTTTGACCTTCCACATCATGGCAGAGTCAAACCTGGTTGGCTCAACGGTGTACAATGTATATTTTGACCTCCAATTAAGGACAAAATCTGTCATCCGTCATTTGGTGTGAAAATCGAACGACAAGAGCGAATGCAGCAACAAGTTGTCGACTGATACGTGTATGTGCAAATTGTTTCTATTTGTATATTCATCTTTATGATCCTATATGTGTATCTGTAACATTATCTTTATGATAAAGCAAACACGTACACATATACATATGCATATGTATATGTATATGAGTAAACACTTCTTAACGTACATGTATATACAAAATTTCATTAAAATCAAAATTTCTACTTAAGCTAATGAGCATATTCTTACTTGAATATATATTTCTATGTATATATATATGTATATGTATATTTATATGTATATGTATATGTATATGTATATGCATATGTATATGTATATGTATATGTATATGTATATGT
>SZWC01026146.1:19423-33175 GCA_023375785.1 Penium margaritaceum
TATGTATATGTATATGTATATGTATATGCATATGTATATGTATATGTATATGTATATGTATATGTATATGTATATGTATATGTATATGTATATGTATATGTATATGTATATGTATATGTGTATGTATATGTATATGTATATGTACATGTATATGTATACTTGTATGTATGTGTATATGTATATGTATATATGTATGTATGTGTATATGTATTATTATATTTCTATGTATATGTATGCATTTTCTCACATATTCTTCTTGAAATACTCATAAAAACATATTAAATATATTTATATCATTTTAAAGGTTTTTTAAAGGATTAATATGTTACAAAGTTTCCGTTTTTAATGCCTTTTTGTTGAAGATATGTCCCTCAACCATAAAATTCATGAATTTTACGTTACAAATGAATCATCGGAGAATCCATTCATTGATGAATTTTTATTTAAATATATTTCTTCAAATGATTTTTCATTAAAATTCGTAATGGAAAGTTGTGTATGTTGTTTCCGTAAATAATGTTGATTTAAAGTACATAACTGAATTGAAATTGTATGCAGAGGTATTATAGTTTCTGATATAGATTGCTTGATTGTCGAGTTTTATTCTTGTGTTTGCGGACTATCACTCCGAAAGTTTCCTCCTTTCTATTGACCGATCTCTTCTGTGGTATTGGCGGACTGTCTCACGTGCGACCTCCTTTTGATCCCCTCCCTCGCGGTTTTCTCTGTCTCCTGGTGCCGAATCGTTCAATGTCCCGTGTCCTTTTCTCTGTTTGCGTTGTTCAGTACATTTTCTCTCACAAAGACATGAATGGGGCTCGCTATTCCTTAGTCGCTCACGCTGGTATCGCGTCCCGAACACCCAAATTAAGTATCCCCATCCATGTTGCGATCATTAAACCACCCCGTTGTCTTCTTGTTGTGGTTAGCCAACCCCATGTATGTCTTCGCTGGAAATCAACCCAAGACAGCAGATGAGCTTCATCCGGAGGGTTGCAGCGTTAACCAGCTGTTTCCTGTAGCATTCAGATATCGGGTCCAGCGGCACCCAAGAAAAAAACGTCGTAGACCGTTTTCTAGACTAACCTGACTGCCTGAGCTGTTAGTCGGCGCAGAGGACAAAATCTAGAAACGGAAACTACGGCGGAATGCATTCGCACGCTCTGCGCGGCGTCCACTTTTCTGGGCATGAAACGACACAGTCACGTGATTAGGAGATTCGGAATGAGCTGCTAGTGAAGGATCCGTCAAGGGAATCTCCAAGGGAAGAACGTGTGGCAGGGCAGTGCGACAAGTTCTTCCACTGGTTTCAGGGTGACGACATCATCATCAGCGTCTCTTCACGCAAATACATGTTAGGACCAAGACTACGGAGAAAAATGCAATTTTATCAATACTTTTAAATAAGCAGAAACAAATGGCCAGCCGCTGCGCGATCACCCCAAAAGGCCATGCCGTCAGAAAGCACACAACAATGGCCGCTCGCTGTATGAGCACACAAAAATAGCCACCACCTGAAGTAGCACACAAGAATGGCCAGCGCAAAAATGGCCACACGCTAAAAAGCACACAAAAATGGCCACTACGTGTACGTGATGCCACGTAAGCAGCTGGCCCTCGCAAAAATTTGGTCGCACGTCTACTTCGTAGTAGTGTTTTCTCTCTTTCAAAGAAAAGTCGACTTAGCCTTATTGTAAGTAAAAGATGAGTTAATCTATAATGTCAGAACAGGACCCTGGCGATAGAAGGTCGCACCTCACGAAAAAAATCGCCTTCATCTCACTTTGTACTTGGAGTTCACCTCCAAGTGGACATTTTTGTATGTTATTTCATGGGTGGCTATTTTTGAGTGCTACCTTAGAAACAAAGACAACCATGTTTCTACGGTAGTACACAAAAATAGCCACCCATGAACTAGCACACAAAAATTTCCACCTGGAGGCAAACTCCAAGTGCGAAGTGAGACGACGACGAGCTTCCTTTTGTGAGGTGCATTTTTTTACTAGAGTCATGTTTTGACATCGGGGATCAACGCATCTTTTACCCACACTAAAACTAAGTTTAATCTTCTTTAAAAGAGAGAAAATACTAATACAAAGTATACGGGCAACCAAGTATCAGTGGGGGCCACTTACTTACGTGGCATCACCTCCACGCGGTGGCCATTTTTGTGTGCTTTTTTGCGTGTGGCCATTTTTTCTGTGGCCATTTCTGTGTGCTACTTCAGGCGGTGGCTATATTTGTGTGCTCGTATAGTGAGCGGCCATTTTTCTGTGCTATCTTGCGGCTTGGCCATTTTTGTGTGCTCGTATAACGACCAACTATACTTGTGTGCTACTTTCAAAACATTGTTAAAATTGTATTATCCTCCAAAGACTATCGCTTTATGACATCACATGGTAGTGAAGACCTCATCCACGTCAGGGTACCGCGTCCAAGTGAAGAAAAGCTTCTTCTTACTAGTAGGGTGTTCCCCGCCTAAGAAGTCAGAACTTAGAAGCAAGGAAATCGAGAGGGAAGTGGCTCCGGGTGCTGACGCGGCGGGGGTCAATGCTAACGTCTGCTTCCGCATCACGTTCGGAACCCAAACCTGTCTTGCCCACCGTAACCCGTCAGAAGTCAGGCCGACTTCCAAAGCCAAGTACAATCTTTGTACAAAAATGACTTCCCGAAGTGACTTTTTTTACTTCGAGAGACGAGCCCCCTTCAGATTCTTTTCAAGGAAGTCACTTCCAACTTTTATGTGTTTTGACAATGTTTTCTTTTAATCTAACGGCTACATCCACCCATCTGTTTTTTTGACAAAGATTAGTTCTTTGAATTCACATGTTCAAATCAAGCGCATGTGCCACCCATGGGCACCTTGACGTCCACTCGAGTCGGCGTCCAAGCCGCCTCCTTCACTCGTGGTACTTGATCGCCTGCTTCAACTAGTACCTTGTCACTTGCCACAACTTGCCAGCACCTCATCACCACACGTCCTTACTACCATTCGCCATGGCTGGACCTACCGACGCCTTTCACCTCTACAACGAGTCTCAGTCCATTAACGGGCCTCCGCCTATCCTCTCGCACCTCTCCTCTGCTCTGACTAAGAAATTTAACGACCAGTATCGCACGTGGGAGGAGAGCCATTGTGGAGCACGGTGGATGGTCCGTGATTGTGATGCAGTCACGCGAAAGGAACGCCGTCTCATTCGTGGCGACGATGTCCTGGAGGATCCGCGATAAAACGACACCAACTTCAACGCAAGGTCGTGTATCGTAGGTGAACGCCCAGCATCCGAAGCGCATTGCCTTGGCTCACGTGTACCGTGTCCCCCGCACCCCCTCTGTCCAGGACGACAATTTCTCACCGACCAAATGGCAAACTTGGCACACGCCATTGTCGCGAGGGACGCGCATACTACAACTGCTTCTATGCGAGCTCTTGCATCATCGAAGCGACCTAACTCCACCATTGGCGGCTCCACCCTAACCGGCGGGCTTGGTAAATGTTGGTGGTCGAACGAGCGTGACGTGCTGCTCATGCAAGAAGTTCTCTCTTATGCTGAATTCAACTGCAAGACGCGTGTTTGGTAGGCTAAGATGCATGAAGAGGTTGCAAAAAGGCTGACTACTTCATGGTCGCTCCCTAAACCACTAACCCCTTTGCAGATTAAGACTAATGTGCAAATAATTAGACGTGTGTGGCGTCTTGCTCAATACCTTCTTGAAAGGTCCAATGTGTAACTCAACGAAGTACTTGGAAGGTTGAGGTGGACCCTAGTGAGTGGGTTGACATTAAGAGATGCAACCCCAAGGGGGGCTCCAAGGCTTCACCATGCCGTGGTACGATGTTGGCACGGTGTTCTTCTTCCCGGATAAGGCTGTTGGCGAGAACGTCATCCACACCACTGCTGGTGTCACGTTGCCTAGGCCATCTGTAGCACCAATTAAACCAGCATCTCTGTCGACACATCTTGACAACGAAGACAATGGTGAATGTTATGTACGATGCCGCGCACACGTGGAGCGTCAAATCGAGCGTGCAAAGAAAGTGTTAAAGGGAGCAGCCAAGTTGGAATGCGTCGTCAAAGATGGCGATCCAAAAACCTCCATGGGATATGGCGGTTCAGACTGTTGAAAAGGACTTGGGACTACACTTAAACAACAAGTTGGCACGTTTTGGACCACCTCACTATGGACAAGTTATGTGAGTTGTGCGTATTCACATCTGGGGCGTTGTGCTAGTATGTGTCATCTCGTGTGCTAGGGCCTGACCCAACATTCAGGGAGGGGGGGCATGTGGGTTCTATGCGAGGCGGTTGAGATGAGGGGCATGGGAGTGAAGATGTAGGATACAGCCACATGCCATCCCCTTAGGAGGCGGCAGAAGGTGGAATTGTGGGAATGCAAAATGTGGTGGCTGAAGCAGAGGCTGTTGTTGTTGAGAATGAGGACCTAGATGAAGATGCATTGTATTAGTTAAATGTTAGATCTTTATAAATGTAAGTTTAGTGGACGTACCCCCTTTGCACTATGGTTCTATTATGTGCAACAAATGCATGCCATGATCATGTACACATAAAAATGAGCGACAATCACAAATGAACTTGACGTTCAACTTGTTAATACAATGACAAATCTGATGAATCCAAATCAGATGTCAAGTCGTATACGAAGTCCGCCCACATGTCTTCGGCAATGCAATGCCTCCATGCCCTTGTCCTTGCCATGCCATGGCCACTTCCCCTCTCATTTGTTGCCGCGCCATCCATCATGGTCTCCAAATTGGGCGCCCCTGCTTTAACCCATGTCATCATGTTGTGCATCACAAATGTGGACAGATTAAGAGGGCCTTGGAATGAAGCACGAAAATGATGGACACCTCATAAGACTGCAAACCGTGCCTTCAACACGCTAAAGGCATGTTCAATGAATGAAAGGATTGCTGCATGACAATGATTGAACATCTCTTACTTGGATTGAGGAAGCAATTATCCCTCACCAAACTCTTGTACATGGTAACAAACGCCCCTACACGGTGTCATTAACCAATGAGTGTTGAGAAAGGCCACGTCTGCCAGCATGCAATAGCTAGGAGGGAGGGAGACGGACTGCATTGGTAAAAATTCTTGATTCATGAACACTTCCCTCCTATCCGACAGTGACGTATGTGAAGATGAGGTTGTGATCGCAAGTCACGAGTACGTTCTGTGTGATTTGATGGTGTTTATGAATGCAATCGGCTCGCCGAATGCGGTTGACGTGTACTGGCATGTGTGTGCCATCAATTCCTCCAATGCAATCCTCAAACCACAGAAAGATGTCACGACGACCTTCCTAAGTGGTAGGATAGGTTGTAGCAGCATGTGCAAGCCGGATAAGCTCCGTGCAAACCTCCATAATCTGCTACACGAGCATTCCAAAACACACACATTGCACGTACATAAGCATCTTCTCCTCCATGGTCATGTTGGTGTCACGTAACGATGTTCGATGACAAAAAAGGACACTATGGTCTCCCATTAATGGATGGATAGGTGTGTCATGTTAAAAAATCTTTGTGGATGGTCGGCGTTCAGCTCACATAACCATGCTAGACCAAGCATGACGCCGTCCATCATCAGACGACAACAAAGGTGGCAGAGGATGGAATGAACAATGTCGATGAGGAGCACCTGGAGCAAGTACTGGAGTTGAGCGCAAAGTTCAATTACTCGTCGGATAAGGGCTTTCTTAGCTGTAGCATGAGGATGTCCTTTATCCATGGCGAACTGCCCATATGGGACAAAAATGCGTGCCCTTGCCAAAAGCACACATGTCAGTCTCATATGTGCCACCCGACTCGATGCGCATCGGTGCGCCGCCGACTTGCCCGTTGCAGATGGAACAAGCAACCCGGTAGCCGTTGGTGACCCGTTGAAGTATGGGTCACAAGTTCGAGTTCAGCATCGGGGAAACGATCGTGTTCATCCAGAAATCACGCCCAATTTGCGTGCAAATAGGCACCCATGCCTCGAAGCAAACGCTGTTCAAATCTGGATGTCAGCTTTGGAAGTCGATTTGCGCTCCTGGTTTGAAACCCTAGAAAACAACTTCTCACTCCTCAGAAACAAGGTGGGGAACACCACATAGAGCAACGCATCACCTGTCGCAATGGGCTTAAGGGGAAGTCATCACTGAGGTGGATGGAGAAACCTAACTCCTAACACCAATTCCATACAATAATTCAAAACAATAATGTTCAAATAGGTAAACTTGATGGTTTGCAATGAAGCCCTCGCCCAAAAAAACAACCTCAACAAACCAAAGAAGAGAAATCATGAATTTCCAAATCAAATCATGAAGAAGTTTCGAGATTTGAACAAAAAAGCCTTACAGCTAAGCTCTTGAATAGCCATGCCAAAAACTACTACAAAACGACAGCTGAGCGGAATGCACATCTCAATATGAAATAACGATTTTCAAATACTTGTAATAGAGGAAATTGGGATCAGAGAAACATCTTAAAACATTGAACAACAAATTAATGCCATTGATGCATAAAAATGTGTACTATAATAATGAAACATCCCTTTAGATGTATTTGTTTAGGTTTCTAACCGTAAAATAATTGGGATGAGATGTAAATAAATGAAGACTGATTTCAGGGAACATCTGAATATGAGATTTTTGTGACTCAAGTCAATTTCACAAAAACTTTCGTACAACAAAAGATACATGTAAAAAGAATGCAACTATTCATAAAATAATTCAAAACGCACAAAGGTTCCTACTTATGTCGTAAATTACATGAAGACTAATTTATATATTCAAAGATTTACATATCATCTTAAGTGAATTTTTATATATTCAAAACAATTAATAGCATTTAGACATAAATTCGAAAAGTGATTTCATGGGTGAATCCGTGGATACACCTTTAGAAAGCACACATCATAAATTTTTCTTTATTTATATGAAGTAGGAACATTGATATATTCCATGAAGATGATGGTACATATAATGTTACATTGGGCGAAAGTGAGGTGATTCATTGTTGGTAATGGGGCGTGTCACTTTTTCCAAGAACGAGGGCAGTTGATAACATTGAGAAGCAAAGAAGTGTATATACAACATGCGTGAGCAAGGAAAAACAGGCTCGGTTGAGCCATTAAATTTTACGGTTGTGCGCATGACGCGATGCCATGTTTCGATTCGGTCGCTCCAGAAGGCCCTCATTGGTTTTCCGGGGGACTTTGAGACCAAAACTATGGTTTACAAAGTTTATTGAGGTCGTGCGTCGAAGCTTCATTCGTAGTTTAGAAACATCAAGAATCGCCGTGAAGTAGGTTCTGGCGAGTTCGGAAAGTGACCCAAAAATGGTCGGTGAGCGCACGAACATTCTAGGGTATTCGAGAGGAATACCCTCGATGCGCAAAAAACTGGTTGCAATGAAGTCGCCATTTGGGATAAAAGTAGCGAAGCAAAAAATAGGCCGCCGCTAGGTTTGGGCCTTGTGTATGGCATCACCATAACGCTTCCCCCCTTTTTATTCGTGACGCCCCAGCACATTTTTCTCGCAAGGTTGTGGGTGGGCTCAATTGCCATCGATGAGAGAATCAACGTCCCAGAGTTGAGTGCATGGAACCCAACTATTATGTACCGCTTCATAGTTCATCCACTGGACTAGATAATGATCTTTGCCTCCTCGTCGTCGGTGATCAAGGATTTCCTTGAATTTGTACTTGTCGTAACCATCTGCGATCATAAGTGGCAAAGCGGGTGCCACGTGTTCACGAAAAATATTTGCTAGATCAATCTAACGTCAAATTTTGCTGATTTTGAAGGCCAGGTGGATCTACATGTTGTCGGGTAGTTGGAGCTTTGGAACAACTAGAATGCGCATCTCCAATATGTTGAAAATCCCTAACCACCATGGTTTGAGCTTCGGATCGCTTGGTCCACAAATTTGATAGTCGTGGAGCTGACCAAAACCTTGTCGCTTGTCTTCAAATCCTTGGTTTGGTGATGTTTATCTGTTTGTCGCTTCATGGCTACTTGCGTCTTTGCAAGATTTTGATGAGTTTCTTCCCAGATTTTAAAGAAGTCTCATCGATGTGTATCAATTACGAGGATGTTGCTCATGGTCAGTAGGGCAATTGGGGTGGTCGGATCTGCTCCAAAAACCACCTCCAACAAGGTTTTCCTCGTTACGACAGATTTTCCCGAATTGTATGCAAACTCAGCTATAATAATCTTGATTGCCCAGTGAGTGACGTGAGGTTCATAGAGAGTCCAAAGAATTTGTTTGGGTGTTGAGCTTGTTTCCTCGTTTTGTCCAACGGTTTGCGAATGGAACACCGTTCAAAGTTGAATTCGACTCCCATATCGCTCATCAGGTCTCGCTCAAATTGGCTGGTGAACCGCACATCTCGATCACTCGTAATTGATCAATGGACCCCATGGTGTTAGACAATTTGGTTAAGGAATAGCTGTACCATACCTTTAGTGATTGCATCTGTGGTGGTCAAAATGAAGTGCACCATCTTCAAAGTCCTCTCGACAACGACAAGAATAACGTCAAACATGTCCTGTGTGATGGGAAACCTGGTTTCAAAATCCATGGAGATGTTAGTCCACCATTTTTCTGGTATTGGTAGTGGTTGGAGTAGACCGAGTGGTTTGGCGCATTGACTCTTGTGAAGCTAGAAAAGGTCACAAATTTAATAGTGATTTGCAATGTCAACTCCCATTTTATCCAACCAGATATGTATTTTGAGCATTTTCAAAGTCTTGTCGGCTCCATATTGGCCTCCTCATCCAGTGCCGTGGCACTCCTCGAGAAGCATGCACCGTAGTTCCTTAATGTGGGGACATCCAGTTTAGTTTTTTAGCCCTAAACGCTAAAAGGAGTTTGAAGAGTGGAACTTTGCCTTGTCAAAGGTCTTGTGGTCCTCATAACCACGTGCACAAAACGTTTTCGCACGTGGTTATGAGGACCACAAGGCTTTTGATAGGCCATTGAACTCCGTGAGATCGGGTCTGCGGCTTTGCGCGTCTGTTGGATTTGTTTTTCTACGCTGATGTTTTTTGTCTTATAGTTGAAATTCAACTCAAGGAACTCCATCCAACAAGTTTGCCTTTTGCGAAGGTTTGGCTACGTTTTTGTGTACTTCAAGGTGTGGTAATCCGTTTGAACCACACTTTAATCCAAATAGCAGCGCTATGTTTTGAAGACGTGAATAACCATGAGCAGTCTTTCTCGTGGATGGCATAGTTGAGCAATGCCTTTAAAGCTTTCACAAAACTTACGCAAAAGGATAGCTCCAATTGCACGATCAGAAGCACCCATGACCATGATGTAATTGGCCATCGGACGCGCTAATGGAAGGGTTGGAACCAAGGCTAAGGTTATACAAAGATATGTGAAAGCTTCTTTTTTGTTGTCTCCTCAATTCCACTTGCAATTCTTGTGAGTGATATGAGAAAGAGGCACTGACACCCAGACATATTCGATCTTAAACCTTTTATGATCATTGCAAAACCCAAGAAAAACTTGTACATTGCATACTCATAACTGAGTTGGCCATTTTTCCACCAAGGATATCTTTACTAAGTCCATGGATGTTCATGTATCGCCGATGATGTGCCTGAGAAAATCGATGGAGCATTGACCAGAGTCACACTTCAAGAGCTTCTTATAGAAATTCTTGTGTTGGAGGATTTCACATAGAGACCAGAGATGTCGTCGATGTTCATGTGGCTTTTG
Source organism: Penium margaritaceum (assembly GCA_023375785.1). Classification (NCBI taxonomy): domain Eukaryota; kingdom Viridiplantae; phylum Streptophyta; class Zygnematophyceae; order Desmidiales; family Peniaceae; genus Penium; species Penium margaritaceum. The sequence continues at coordinate 29,160 of SZWC01026146.1, forward strand.
GCTCTACACGAGGATGTCATCAAAGTACAACACTAAGAAATGTTTAGGTACGAGAAAAACATATTGTTCATCACTGTCATGAATGTAACAGGAAAGGTTGTGAGCCTTAATGGCATAACCATGAACTCAAAATCCACGTAATGTGTTTGAAAGGAAATTTTTGCAATGTCCTTGACTTTGATGCAAACTTGGTGTTCGCCACTTTGTAGATTGATTTTGATAAAGATTCTCCCTCCATGTAGTTGGTTGATAAGCTTGTCCGCTTAAGGTAGAGGGTAGCTATTCTTTATCGTGATGTCATTAAGCACGTGGTAGTCCTAATTCATCTGCATTTTGCTATTCTTGTTTTTAACAAATAGTGCTGGTGCAATGTACAAGGATACAGACGCTCGGATGAATATCTGAGTCAACTTCTTGTTTAGCTGTTACTTGAGATCCGTGAGTTCCTGATCACTCATCTCAAGGTTCGCTTGATGATTGGTCTGCTGTTAGGTTTCAGCTCAATTCCATGGTTGATGTCACATTTTGGAGGGAGTTCACTTGCGAACGCCGGGGAATACCCCTTTCAATTCGTTCTTAAGCGGAGCAAAATTTCTTGGTATGTCGAGGAAATTTGATGTCAACAAGGCTCATGAGGCTCGTGAGGCTGATTCATCAGTTGCGGCGACTAGTTTATTCAAGTTGCTATTCAAATTAACAAGGAACAACCACGCTGAGGCCTGGCTCCTTAGGAATCATTTGTGTACGACAAGCGAGATTGGTGTAGTTGGTGGTCAGTGCAGGACGTTGGGTATTACTACAAATGTCTTTTCACTTTTGGCTACTTTGACGTTTCTTGTAGTATGTCTCCCGGATTTTGGCTATTGCACAAGCGATAGGAAACTTTGCTACTCTTTGCGTATGAATTAGACAGCATTGCTACTCTAGTCGCCTTTTGGATTTTTCTTATATAAGCAACCATGCCCAAGAATCACATTATTGTCGCTCATTAGGCCAGATCTTCAGTTGGTTAGGTCACGCAGTTCTCAATCTACAGTCGCAATAGCTGCTTGAATCGATAGATGCAAGGAAGCATCGAGGATTCTTCCTTCAAAAGCTCGGTGTTCATGCCTCAAACCCAAAGTTTTCACTTCTTGATCACATGTTAAGTTGTGAGATGCACCTACATCAAGTAACATGGGCAACGTTTTTTGACTCTTGTAACCCCTTGGTTGCACTTTTAGTAGTATCACTCTTTGGTCATTCTCACATCCATTGACAAATAATTGGATCTCAAGAATCTTTGTATTAGGCAATCGTGGTGTTTTGTTGGGCGATTGTTTGGTGGAGAGTTTTTACGAGGCTTGGACGTTTTCTGTCTACTCTTGCCCTTGGCCGTTTCACCACACCTCTTCTCCCTTTTGCCTTTTTTGTTGCTTCCCCCCCCCCTTTTTGTTCTGCTAAGGGCTGTTCCTCGCGTTGTGTCTATTGCTTCCACAGGTGTAGTAGGTCTAGTGATCTCCATTTTGCTCAACGGCGTCATCTTCCATTGGGGTTTATCTCTCAAAATTTTGTTACCTTTGCCCGCTCCTATGCTATGTTTGATGATTTGGGGGCCATAAATAGGATTTGCGAAACGTTCAGTTTAAATCCGCAACGTTGATGTGTTCAACGGCTATGATAACTTGCGACAATGTTTTGGTGATGCGTAGATCACGAGTGCTCTGCAAATATCACGTTTGTGGCTATTGTTCTTCTAAAATCATAGTTCATCCTCTACGAGGCTACTACTGGTGATGATTTTGGAAAATCGCCACCTATGCTATATTGCGCTAGAAAGCTACTTTAATTATTGTGGCAGGTATCAAACATCTATCTTCTTGTTTAGCTTTACAAAACAAACAATGAGTGCCTTGGTGATCTTGCGCCAATTGGATGGGGGAGCTATAAACAATTTCCAAGTTAGGTGAACCCCGCTCAAGAGAAAGTATGTCTACTACCAACGATGAGATATCTTTGGGAGTAGCGGTTTCAGTTGCCTGCAACGGTTAGATGGCCATGAGAGTGGCCCACCAACTTAAAGCCGTGCCGTGAAAAAGCAAGGTTGCGAGTTTCAGCTTCTCTTTGTACGAGTGAACCCTAGAAGTAGTGAAATACACCTCGATACTCGTAAGGAAAATCCTTATCATCGGTCTTATGGAATTTGCTGGATTGAACGACTCAAGAAGCCTCAAACAATTTGAGGCCCCACCGATGTGAAGTCAATTGGCAAGTACCGCTTCTGATGCTTTTGAGTCACGGGTTTTGGCAGTCTATTGCTATAGGTCTTGGTTGAGCGAGCGTTGAGATGCTTCCATCCAGGCCAGCCGGATAGTCAGCTCTGTGATCTTGTCATGTATCGACAATGGAGTTGTATTGGTCGGTGGTGCTGATGGAATTGGCATGTAAGGCATGCCAGGCCCATGATTGTTCGCTCCAATCAAGGTGTTAGTTGTTATCTCTTCATCTCCCTCGATAAGGATGAGGGTTCCTTGCAAAGTACCTTTGGCCATTAAGGGTGTCATCGCTAGTTATTGCGGCTGTTCCGGGTGCGGTTACTCTATGCTTTGACTTCATCGCAAGGTCTACAAATTTTGAATTAGTAGAGATGTTCTTGAAGACATATGCAAGTCTCACATTGATGTAACATTATGTCGTGCCCCACCCAGGCTCGTGTGCACTTATACCAAGTGTTACGTCGGGGGAATGTGAGGTGGTTCATAAATGGAAACGTGGCATGTCACTTTTCATGAGAATGGGGGTATTTGAGAATACTGGAAGCAAAGAGGTGTACTTGTTGTTGTAAGTGCCAAAACTTGGTGATGCATTTACGAAATGCACGCACAAGAGAAAAGAGGCTCGGTCAAGCCAATCAGTTTCTCCGGTGCTTCACATGACGTGATGTCGTGTTCTGATTTGGTTGCTCAAGAAGACCTTCGTCGGTTTTGACGGGAGCCTTCAAGACCAAAAATGTGTTTTGCAAATTTTCTGAAAGTCCTGCGTCCTCAATTTGTTTGTAATATCGAAACATAAAAAATCACCGTGAGTAGGTTTCGACGAGTTCGAGATGTAACCCAAAAATGGGCAAGGAGGGCGCAAATGGGTTTTCCACATGAATGCCCTTGGTGTGCCAAAAAGTGGTTGCGACGAAGTTACAACATAGGATAGGATCAATGATAGCCGCCGATGGGTTTGGGCCTCGTGTATGTTGTCTACAGAATATATGAATAGTGATTTGTTTGTACACAATAACAAAAGAACGTATGAACAAAGTTTTAGATGTAGATATGAAGAAGGATAAATAGATAAAAAATAAAAATAATTCTCTTACTATTAGTAAAAAAATAAGAAATAATGTATAAATGCATTTTGATATAAGTGTATATGTAGAAAATAACATTCATTCTAAGATGTATATATAAAGATACAAACATAGATATGAATATTTTAACATGTAAATTTATGAATACATGTAAGCATAGATATAGAAAGACATATTCATATAAATATGAATTTTAATGTAGAAATATAGATATGGATGTAAACAAACATTAACATATCAAAATGAATATTGATTTTCATAAAGATTTTGACATAGTTATTGACATAAAAGTAAAAATATATGGATAAAAAAACTGATATGAACATAGTTGTAGATAAGGATATACACATAGATATAGATATAGGTATAGATATAGATAGATATATCGATATAAATATGTACACATGGATATAGATGTAGATATAGATATACATAAAGATGTAGATATAGCTTTACATGTATATATAGATATTGAAATAGATGTAGATATAGATATAGACATGGATAAAGACAAATATAAAGATATAGATATAGAAACAGATTTAAAAAAGATATAGATATAGATATAGATATAGATATAGACATAGAAATAGACATAGACATAGATATAGATATAGATATAGATATAGATATAGATAAAGATATAGATATAGATATAGATATAGATATAGATATA
>SZWC01026147.1:5477-16083 GCA_023375785.1 Penium margaritaceum
GCCGCAGAGGATTTCTGAGATCCCAAAGTTCGACGAGGGGTACGAGGACGACCAACCGGTGATACTGTTACAAGTTCAGCCTCGAGGATGCAAAAGTCGCAGAACGGTACCGGCACTATTGGATGGAGGAGCTTCACAGAGGTTCGTAAGCAACATGGTTCGCAAACTGGGCTTGCAGACTGGACCTGGGGTGTTTGAAGGAAAAACAGTCGATGAGAGATTATTGATACATAGACTTCGAGAACCACCACAACTACAAGTAATAGATGTACGGGATGTAATGGTCTTGAGGATGATTTTGTGACCGCCTAATTGAGCGATCACAACATCATCCTCGGAAGAGATCTCCTATAACGACACAATCCGCAGGTTGACTAGAAGAGCGGCGGCATCTACGTGGAGATCGATGGTGCCAAGCGACAACTTCTGTGTGCGAGAAGGAAGCTGACAATGAAAGCAACAGAAGTAGAAGCAACAGAGGAAGTTGTGGAAGCCAAAAAGCGACAACCTGTGCAGTCGATATCGCTCAACCTGGCCAAGCACTATCTACGACGAGGAGCTTGTGCGTGGCTCATACATCTTGAGCCAATGGGAGAAGCAAAAGTGGCAGCAGCTGACTCATCATCGGCCTCATCAACCTCATCGGCATCAACGAAGTTCGTGATGGTACCCGAAGAGTTCACACTTCTCATCCAGGAGATTGCAAACGTCTTCCTGGGCAAACTCGTGAGAACCTTACCTCCTCAACGAGACATTGGCCATCACATCGAACTGAACTTGGGCAGTAGACCTACAGTTCGAGGGGCCTATCGAATGAGCGATCACGAGCTGACCAAGCTGAAAAAATAACTCAACCAGATGCTTGCTTAGGGGTTCATCTGTCCATCCGCGTCACCATACACTGCACCAGTACTATTAGTAGAAACGAAAATTGCTGAGATGTCGATGCGAGTGAACTATTGGGTGTTGAACGACGCTACCATCAAGAACTGCTACCGTCTTCTCCGAGCTGACGAACGTTTTGACCAACTCCGAGGGGCTCAATTTTTCATCAAAATCGATTTACGTAGCACATATTACTAGATAAGCGTGAGAGATGCCGACATCGAGAAGACGATATTCCGAACCCGCTACGGACACTTCGAGTTCACGGTCATGCCGTTTGGACTCACAAACGCCACGACGATTTTTATGGCGGCAATGAACAACATTTTTTGTCCGTACCTCGACAATTTTGTCATGGTGTACCCTGACGACATTCTGGTGTACAGCCGGATCGCATAGGAGCACAATGGACATCTTCGAAAAATCGTTAAAGTTTTACAACGAGACAATGTTTTCAGAAAACTCTCAAAATGCGACTTTGGTCGTCGTTCAATCGAGTTTTTGGGTCATGTCATCAACGGTGGACTGATCACCATGGATCCAGAAAGGTGGCAGCAATCGCTAATTGGCCAACGCCGACCAACGTCCGGGTTATTCAAGTTTTCCTCGGATTCTGCAATTACTACCAGCGATTTGTATGGGACTACACCCGATTGTCAGCGTCTCTTTCCAACATCACTTGAAAAAAAAAGAGTGGCAGTGAGGAGACAGCGAACAAGAAGCATTCACCGCATTGCGGAATGCTCTGACCTCAGCGTCGGCCCTACAATTAGCCGATCCAACGGTCGACTACGTCATGGCCACAAATGCATCAGACCCAGCCATTGGCATGGTCCTTGTACAAGACCATCGCAATGGCGAAAAACCAGTTGCCTATATGTCTCGAAAACTACGAGGACTGGAACTCAACTACATAGTACACAAGAAGNGAGTGGCAGTGAGGAGACAGCGAACAAGAAGCATTCACCGCATTGCGGAATGCTCTGACCTCAGCGTCGGCCCTACAATTAGCCGATCCAACGGTCGACTACGTCATGGCCACAAATGCATCAGACCCAGCCATTGGCATGGTCCTTGTACAAGACCATCGCAATGGCGAAAAACCAGTTGCCTATATGTCTCGAAAACTACGAGGACTGGAACTCAACTACATAGTACACAAGAAGAAGATACTGGCGGTCGTGCACGCGTTCAAGACGTGGTGATCTTATCTGGAGTTTTGCCGATGCATCGTACGCACTGACCACGAAGCGTTAAAATATTTGAAGACGCAACCGAGCCTCAGTCCATGTCAAACCCGATGGATGGATTTCCTTGAATCTGGGTTTGACTACGATATCAAGTACCGGTTAGGAAAAATCAATCCGACGGACACACTCAGCTGTCGACCAGATTTTATGGCTGACGTGGCAACACTACAGCTACAGTGGGACCCTTACTTCAAGCAAATGTTCGCACGAGGCTAGGACCAGGACGGCGGATGTGAAAAAAATGAAATTTTGGTTTGACGCACCCTACTGGCGACGACGCTTCACTCGCCAAGTGGTCGTTCCCCCGAACGACAAACTTTGCCATATGATGCTCGAAGAGTGTCACAACATCGGACCAGGTGCACACTTAGGAGAGGACAAGAAGCTGAAGAAGCTAGCAAAAAACTTTTGGTCGGACAAGATGCAATCCAACATTGCCAATTTCTGCAAACCCTGACATATGTCAGCAACAGAAATCTTGTCGCAAGCGGCCATCCAGACTTCTGCAACCACTCCCTATCCCGACCGAACCGTGGACTGACATCTCCATGGACTTCGTTACAGGATTACCAGTCAAACCTGAGGGATATGACGCAATCCTCATGGTCGTCGAAATGTTTTCCAAAATTTCTTGATAACGACCACCGTCACTGCCAAAGGAACAGCATGACAGTTTCTAAACAACATCGTACGGGTACACGGTGTACCAAGAACAATCACAAGCGACAGAGACGGTCGATTTACCAGCCGTTTTTGGCGCGAAGTGATGACTCGCTACGGCAGCATAATTCAACTTTCAATGGTGTTTCATCCTCAAACCGATGCTCAAACCGAGCAGATAAATCAGAAGCTCGAACAGTTTGTCCGAACATTATGCAAACCTCACAGGAAGAACTGGGCAAGAAAACACCCGATTGCCAAAATTACATATAATTCAAAAGTTTCTACCGCAATGGAAAAAACTCCATTTGAAGTGGTGTATGGCAAACTTTCCACCCCACCAGCCGGACTACAAAGTCGTAGCAACATCCCCACACTTGACGTTAAACGCGGAGACTTCACCACCATCTAGGAGGAAATACGGCAAACCCTCGCAAAGACACAAGCAGCGATGAAGCAAGCAGCTGACCGACATCGCAACGACGACGTGTTCACCACTAGCGACAAAGTCCTCCTCAACTCGGCAAACATCAAACTTTGTGAAACCGACTAATCGAAGCTCAAATCTCGATGGTTGGCCCCGTTTCATATCGAGCACATGCAAACCCATGTGGTTGTGTGACTCAAAATCCCCAACACTATGCAATTTCATCTAGTGTTCCATGTGAGCATAATCAAGCACTACCAAACTTCTCTAGGAGGGATGTCCCTCCTCTACCTCCGGTTCAAGTTGACGAAGACATAGAGTACGTCATTGAGGACATCCTCGGCCATCAACGACGAGGCAAGATGAAAAATTATCTTGTCAAGTAGCACAGCTAAGACATCACGCATAATAGCTGGGAACCCTACCACAACCTCCGAGACGTCGATAATCTTATCGACGGCTACTACCGCCGTCATTGGGCCACATGTGTACGCGCGCCAGGAGGTCCCTGCTAAAAGGGGGAAGTGTTGCGTACTAGACGTACACGAGTCCCTTATCTTTCCGAGTGTGCATTTCTCTTATTACACAAACAGCCCACCATGTCACTAAGACCGCGATATTCAATCCAACGGTCGCTGGTAAACTGGCCAATCACCCTGCCCTTAGTGGATACCCCCCGAACCTTCCGACAGCTTTGACCACTCTCGCAAACCTACGAGTAGAAGTATAACAACATTTTGGTCGACTTCTTGACAAAAAGAAGAATCTTGATGTATTAAGATGGATCTTGCATCTTCACCGTCGATTCTCCAAGAACCCCAAATTCTTGACGGACTTCTCGAATGTGACCACTCATGATGCAGCTCCACACGTGTCGCTCAACAGTCAACCCAACGACCCTGACTATGACTCATTCGTAACCCAATACTTGTATATATATGTTCGATCATTTCGACACTTGTTATTAAAGTACACTTATTGCAAATTATAAATTACTCAAGTGTCCCAAATTCTAAATAATTTTCTGCCTCGCAACTTATACATGTTCACCATCTACACTCCCTTTGGCAGAACACTTGTTATCAGAGCGCAACAGTGCTGGAGAGGCATCCGACTACTTTACCCACCCGGAGGACTACATCACACAAACCGTCAGCGCATCTCAAACGTCAAGACTTTGCAGACTTTGTGACTAGAATGTGAGGCGAGCGAGCGCAGCCGACGACCAGCAACGAGTTTTTGATGATGAAATCGGAGATGGAGGAGCAGAACGTGCCGGTGCACATGAACCTTGAAGCGACATCGAATGCTGGTGTTGCAGGTTATGCACTAGCTGGAACAACCACAACGGCTTCGATGACTGGCGTGGGTCAACAAGGAACTGGCAAACTGCAACTCCACGCTCGAAGGGATCAGTAACCACCTGCTCCAACAACTCAACGTCGTGATGGAGGCTCTTCGCAACACAAGCGCACAAGAAGCGGTGCTTGTTGAGAGAAATCCTCGAATCCAAAATTTTCCCGGCTCCACCAAAACCATTCAATCGTGCAAACTCTAAGGGACTGACGGTTCAGATGCAATCTTGCTGAAGAGTTTGGAGGTGTAATTCACCGATACTGGGATCAGTGACGATCAGAAGAAAATTGACCTCGCGACCGCACTTTTGCGTGGCACGGTGCTAAGTTGGTGGTCCAACCTAAAGACCATCCAACGACAGCAGGAGACCACCGAAATCTCATCAACGGCCAATGGCGCCCGCCTCATATTGCAAACCGCAGGCGTTCTACTCTTGGTGTAGATCAACCCACAATGGCAAGATGCACTAAAGCCACCAACCGACTGGAATGAATTCTCGCACGCGATGCTCGCACGCTTTAGATGACTGAACAAGAAGTCTAACACATGGTACAAGCTCCAGCGTCTACATTAGCAGTCCAGTGTGGCAGAGTACATGCGGAGATTCCGTGAGATCATCACCGGAGCAGACATCCCCCCTGACCAACTCTGTTTTCACTACAAGAACGGCCTTGAGGGAGACATCCAATGAGCAATCACTATTTTCGGCATCCAAAATGACTTGCCGCTGATGATTGCAGCATTAGAAAGGACCAACAACGCCGAATACAACGTACGGATCCAAGAATCATATGGTTGGCGACCTCCTAAGCACAAATTTCTTGGAAAACAAAAACCAGTCGGCACGCTCCTCGATTCTGTTGGAAGTGGACGCCATCGACCAGAGAAATATGCGAACCTACTACAAGTGCGAAAAAGTCGGGCACATTGCTCGTAACTTTCGGAGCAAGCACCAGGCCAAAAAGGGGGAGAAGTCGTAGGAAAATGAGTCGAGAAATGGCAAAGGACAGGAGCGAAAGGTGCAACTCTTGTCTGTGAGGAGCAATCTGCGTCGAACGATTGCCCATCTGAATGACCTACATCATCGCAGAGGGTTTCTGAGATCGCAAAGTGCGACGAGGGGTACGAGGACAACCAACCGGAAATCTTGCTACAAGTTCAGCCTTGAGAATACAAAAGTCGTAGAAAGACACTGACACTATTGGATGGATGAGCTTCACACAGCTTCCTAAGCAACGACATGGTTCACTTACTCGATTTGCAGACCGCACCAGGGGTGTTTGAAGGAAAAGCTGTCGACAAGAGACTATAGATACGAAGGCTCCAAGAACCACCACGACTACAAGTGGGAGATCTACGCGATGTAACGGTATGGAGGTCTTGTCCAAGGAGGGATAAAAAAATCATCGTCGGACGAAATTTCCTGTACCTGTGCAATCTGCAGGTCCACTGGAACAGTGGCGACGTCTACATGGAGATCAACGGCGCCAAGCGACAACTTCCGCGTGCGGGACAGAAGCCAACAGTAGAAGCAGCAGAGGTGGAAGCAGCAAAGGAATCCACGGAAGCTGAAAAGAAACAACCAGCCGATATAGCTCAATGTGGCCAAGCACAATATACGAAGAGGAGCTCATGCGTGGTTCATACATATTGAGCCAATGTGAGAAGCGATAGTGGTAGCAGCTGACTCATCATCGGTCTCATCAGTCTCATCGGCATCAACGAAGTTCACGATGGTACCCGAAGAGTTGGCACCACTCATCCAGGAGTTTTTTTACGTCTTTACCTATGAACTCCTAAGAACCTTACCTCCTCAATGAGACATCAACCATCACATCAAATTGAAGCAGGGCAGCAGACCTACTGTTCAAGGAGCCTATCAGATGAGTGATCATGAACTGATCAATCTGAAAAGTAGCTTGACGAGATGCACATTCAGGAGCTCATTCGCCCATCCACGTCACCATACGCTGCGCCAGTTATATTCGTAAAAACAACAATAGGTGAGATGTGGATGTGCGTGGATGATCAGGCGTTGAATGACGCTACCATCAAGAATCGCTACCCTCTTCCCCAAGATGACAAACTTATCGACCAACTCCAAGGAGCTCGAATTTTCAACAATATCGATTTACATAGCGGATATCACCGGATATGCATGGCAGATGCCAACATCGAGAAGACGGTGTTTCGAACCCGCTACAGATACTTTAAGTTCACGATCATATCGTTTGGACTCACAATTGTCCCAGCGATGTTTATTGCGGCAATGAACAACGTTTTCCGTCCGTACCTAAAAAATCGCCTCCATGTCTCAAAAACTGCAAGGACCGGAACTCAACTACGTAGTACACAAGGAAGAGATGCTGGCGGTCGTGCACGCATTCAAGACGTGGCGATGCTATATGGAGTGTCGCTGATGCATCGTGCACACGGACCACCAAGCGTTACAATAGTTTTAGACACAGTCTAGCCTCAGTCGACGTCAAACCCGATGGATGGAGTTCCTTGAATCCGGGTTTGACTAATCAAACCCGGATCCATCAATCAAATCAATCCGGGGGATGCATTCAGCTGCCCACCAGATTTTATGGCTGGCGTGGTATCACTACAGCTACAACGAGACCCGTGCCTTGAGCGAATGTTGGCAGGAGGCTATGACCAGGACGACGGGTATGAAAAAACATAATTCTGGTTCGATGCACCCTACTGGCGACGACGCCTCACTTGCCAGGTGGTCGTTCCCCCGGACGATGAAATTTGCCGTATGCTCCTCGGAGAGTGTCACAAAACCAGACCAGGTGGACACGTTGGAGAGGACAGGACTCTGAAGAATCTCGTGAAAAACTATTGGTGGGACAAGATGCATTCCGACGTAGCCAATTTCTTCAAACCCTGCGACACATATCAGTGACAAACATCCCGTCGCACGCGGCCATCCGGACTTTTGCAACCGCTCCCTATCCCGACAGAACCACGGGCTGACATCTCCATGGACTTTGTTATAAGATTTAGTCACACCCAAGGGATATGACGCAATCCTCATAGTCGTCCATAGGTTTTCCAAAATGTCCCACTTCATCTCGACAATGACCACTGTCACCGCCAAAGGAACAACATGACTGTTTCTATACAACATCGTACGACTACACGGCATACCAAGAACCATAACGAGCGATAGAGACGGTCAATTTACCAATCGTTTTTGTTGCGAACTGATGACTCGCTACGAAAACAAGATTAAACTTTCAACGGCGTTTCATCCCGAACCAGCGGTCAAACTGAGAGGAAATACGAGACACTTGAACAGCTTCTCTGAACAATATGCAAACCTCACGGGATGGATTGGACACAAAAACTCCCGACCTCCAAAATCGCATATAATTTTGTATTTCTACCGCAATGGGAAAAACTCCATTTGAATTGGTGTATGGCAAAATTCCTTCTACATTAGCTGGACTACAATGTCGTAGCAACATCCCTGTAGTCGACGTTCAATGCCGAGACTTCACCACCATCAGGGAGGATACACGACAAACCCTCGCGAAGACACTAGAAGCAATGAAGCGAGCAACTGACCGAAATTGGAACGACGCTTCTTTATTGCTTGCGACAAAGTCATCCTCAACTCGGCAAATATCAAATTCCGTAGAACCGAATATTCGAAACTCAAACTCCGATGGTTGGGCCCGTTTAAGATCGAGCACATGCAAACTCCTGTGGTTGCATGACTCAAACTCGCTGACACTTTGCAAGTTCATCCGCTGTTCCATATTAGCAGACACAAGCACCAGTGAGATCCGAGGGAGAACTTCCTTGGCAGGGATGTCCCTCCTCTGCCTCTTGTTCAAGTGGACAAAGGCATTGAGAGCATCATTGAGGACATCCTCAATCATCGACGACGAGGCAAGACAAAGAAATATCTCGTCATGTTGCATGGCTACGATGCCGCAGATAACAGTTGGGAATCCTACGACAACCTCCGAGACGTCGATCATCTCATTGACGGCTACTAGTGACGTCTCCGGGCTACATTTTTACGCGTGTCGGGACGTTGTGGCTAAAGGTGGAAAAGTGTTTCATACCAAACGTACACGGGTCCCTAATCTTTCCAAGCGGGCCGAAACCGCCCATCGCGTCACGAAGATCACGATATTCACTCCAACGGTCACGGGTAAACTGGCCAACTGCCAGGTCCTCAGTGGATACTCCCAAACCTTCCAACAGCTTTGACCACTCTCAGGAACCTACGAAAAGAAGTGTCATGACCTTTGCGGTTGAATTCTCAACGCATCAAGATGAATCTTGAGTTATAAAGATGCATCTCGCATTTTCGCCGTCGGTTCTCAAAGACCCCCGACTTCTCAGTGGACCTTCTTGAATCCAACCACTCACGACACGACTCCACACGCGTGGCTTGAGAATGGACGCGATGACCCTGACTATGCCTCATTCCTAACCCGACACTTGTATATATGTGTTTGATCATTTCGACACTAGTCATCGAAGTACACTTACCGCTAATTACAAATTGCTTAAGTGTCCTACATTCAAAATTATGTTCTGCCTCGCAACTTCTACAAGTTCACCATGTACGATGTATTGGGCATATTTGGCAAAAGACTGAAAAATGCATCACATCTAAGGAAAGGGAAATTAAGCCACAAGCTTGTGCACGAGAAAAGAAAGAACACAAGTATTTCAATGATGTAAACGTGAATACAGATCTCTCCAACACGTGAAAATAAAATTAAAGGTGAAGTGCTTTGTTGCCTACGTGATTTATATTTTATTCCTTAGATGATTCGATTCCCAACTAATTTATCTCGTTTTTATAGTGACAAAACACATTTTACTATGTACAGGTCCCAATCTCCGAATGCTAGTCAATCCGTTTGTCATGGACGATGTACAGATCTCTAATTTATTCTCAAACAAATAGATGAGATATTTCTTGAACAGAGAAATTTTTAGGGGGAACCCTAGGGCTATATTACTAAGGAAGAATTTTAAAGGCAAACCTGAGCCAACTCTGGGTCTAGTTAATACAAATTTTTGCTCCATAAACAGAAAAATCTGGGGAATTTTCTCCATTTTTCCTAACCAATAAGATAAAAAATTAGATGTATTCAATCATAGTATTAATATTTTTCATTATTTTGTAAATTTAAGGAAATTGTCCATATTAGTGAAGTACACAACTTATAATAGAAAATGTTTTAAAAAATACAAGTCAGATACATTGTAATAATAAATCTAACAATCCATAGACTAACTCAACAGGTATGCCTTGATGAAGAGGAAACAATAAATAATTAAAAAACTCATGGAAAATTAAACCTTGCATCATTTGAAGCATAACTCGTCTATTAAAAATAACATATAACATTAAATAGATAGTTAGTGTTTCAATTATAAGATGTTCGTGATTATGGGTATAAAAAACAATACAAGAATATGCTTTGGATGAACTATAAACTTGAAATAATGGAGTCAAATTACTATGAAATTACAACATTTTATAATATTATTTTATGTTAAAAAAATTCTTTCTATCGATGAAATATATACAAATACTTGTTATATAGACAAAAAAATCAATTCAAATGTTTTTAGTGTGCTTGATGTTAAACATTGTAGTTTTTAGTACAGCGAGACCCGTCTTTGAGATGGGAGCTGTTAGATTTGCTTTAGGAAAATGGACGGCCAGGGTCGAATCCGCCGGCAAGCGGATGGGCGAGGTGGAATTCCACTTATGTGAGCCACCACGCCCATGTATACTCCGCTCTTGCCATTGTCAATCACTTTTGTCTTTCCTAAATTTTCCAACTTCCGCCTCTCTCTTCTACCCTAGCCATAAATGCCCAATGGGGCCAAAATCATGCACTAGTTTTCCAGTGCACTCCACTGGTGCGCTCCAACACCATGCACTAACACCATACACTCTACAACCAGTTCACACAAACCATGTGCTCCAACATTTTTTCTACTCTCTCTCTCTCTCTCTCTCTCTCTCTCTCTATCTCTC
>SZWC01026147.1:16452-28302 GCA_023375785.1 Penium margaritaceum
TCTCTCTCTCTCTCTCTCCCTCCCTCCATCACGATCTCCCTCTCTCCCTCTTTCTGTTTACATCTCGCAAATGCAATCTCAATAAATTTCTCCCTCATATTTGATCCTTGAAATCCATTCCTTTTCAGGTCAGTCCAAGAAAGAAATGCTTTCTTTTAATAATACCATGTGGAAATGAATTTTTTTTGTTCCCTTAATAGGTTTTCATCTTACAAGTAAAGACAAATTTTTGATACTCTCTCAGTGGTCAGCGAGAGCATCGAGCTCTTCTCGCATGTCCTTCTCGCACAGAGTTGATTCAGAGATGCTACGTTTTTCAAGAATAATGAGTGGTTTATGTAGGAGTGGGGAGGGACCAGCAGCGGCAAATCATGAGGCAACATTCCTAGCGATAGACGTATCAAGAGCCCTGCGGAAATCCTGCTCAATGTGAGAGTAGCCAAGGGAAGTGCTGGAGTGGACCACAAAAACAACAATGGTAGAGGTAGTGGTAATGAGCCCTAGAGCACAAAGGCCAGGTTTACCAGAGACAGTGACTCGAGGCAAGACGGCAAGGGAGGGGTCCACTCTCTTGGAAAGGGAGAGTTGCACTCCCCTTGGCTCTACTGCAGCGGCACCTGTGCTCAGAGATCAAGAGGCAGATACATGAGAGCGAGAGGCAGGTAGATGAGTCTGAGAGGGAAGAGCTTGAGGCATACCACCACGGACACATGGAGACACAACAAGAGGAGCAGTAGCAAAAGAGGAGGCTGCAGGCCGTACAGTGCATACAGATGAGATGGGAGAAGGGTCAACTGTATAATGAGGAGGATACATAGGGGGCATTGCACAGGAGCCACATGTGGCAGAGGCAGCAGTGGAGCCACCTATGGCAGAGGCAGCAGGGGATCCACCTATGGCAGAGGCAGCAGGGGATCCACCTATGGCAGAGGCAGCAGGGAAGCCACCTATGGCAGAGCCTGGAGGGGAGCAAATTGTGGCAGAAGTAGAAGGGGAGCCACCTATGGCAGAGCCAGCAGGGGAGCCACCTGTGGTAGAGCCAGAAAAGGAGCCACTTGTGGCAGAGGCAGCAGGGGAGCCGTTTGTGACAAAGGCAGCAGGAGAGCCACCTGTGGCAAATGCAGCAGGATACGTGACATTAGTGTAAGTGACAGACGGGGAGGGAGCACTGTCCGATGGGTCCCTTGCCGATGGGACAACTACAGACCAACTAGAGATTTAGGGGCAAGAACCTCCTCCAAGTCGAGAGAGCGGGACTAGAGAGGGAGTGAAGGACTGAGCAAGCCAAGGCAAGTAATGTTCAAACACATATTCAAAGAAGAATTCATCATGAGATTCAATGACACGACACCAAAAAGGGTTCCAAAAGCGCTAGGCTTCGGAGAAAGGTGATACCCCAAGAGAAACACAGAGACTGCCACGAGGAGAAAGCTTCTTATCATGATGATCATTATGAATTCTAACAGAGGCGATAGGAGCCCCATACACAAGCAAGAGGAAGATCAGCACGATGACCTGTCCAGCGCTCAAATGGCGTGACATGACGAGGGAGGAAAGAAAAGCAAAGGGAGTAGACAGACCAGAGGCCAAGAGGAGGGAACACACACCGTCAGCAAGGGTGCAGTTCCAACTTTTTGACATGACGGTGCAAGAGATCAGCATGCTCGGGTGACAAACTAGGAGAAACATGGAAAACAGCAGAGGAAGTGGAAGAAGATAGAAGAGACAGAAGAACGCGGGCATGGAGATCACAGTGCAGACCACAAAGAACCATTCGGCCGGAGGAACGAATGGACAGAAGCTGACCATGGCTAGACGAGAAGTCCATGGCCTGATCATCAAGGGTGGTGACAAAAAAAAGGCTGACCTCCAGATTAGAAACAAACAGGGAGTTAGGGAGACACATGTCCCTACCACGACAAGCAAAGCGGATAACACCAATTCCGTAAATGGGGAGAAGCTGACCTAAGCCTATGAAAAAAAAAGCAGACGGACCCAACACGACCGAGGGAAACGAAGGACGAGCAGCAGGATGTCATGTGATGATTAGAAGCAATGATCCAAGAGCCACCATATACACGAGCGCATGGCAGAACGAGGCAGAAAGCAACTGTATCAGATGGTAGAACAGATAAGGATGGTGCACCGAGACGATGAGGAGATATGCGGGATTGCCAATCCTCAATCCATGGATGGTCATCAGGCAAGGCACTCTGAACACACCCGGACGACGTGCCACAAAGGGCTCCATCTGACTCACGTAAAAAAGCTGGAGAAGCTCAGTAGGACGATGCTCCAGATTACGTTCCTATTCACGACGGTTAGGCGAGGGTCAAAGAAGTGGCCATCGTCATGAGGCAAGAGAGGCACCACGTAGTGGACAGACGGCAGCCCATAAAAGGTGGGGCCAGAGGCACGGGGCATCCACTCCTAGGAGGAGGCCTGGGGGGTTGGCCACTCTAAGGGCGCCATGGTGGTGCTGGAAAGCATTGGTTGGTGCCACGATGGTGGTAGAAATTGCAATAGTAGATGTGCTGATACCCTTTCGGGCCCAATGGGCTCGCATGGCAGAGGCAAGAGGGGTGTCATCACGAGGGGCTGTGCATTTGGGCAACGAGTGCCCAAAAGCGTTGCAGCTCCAATAGGTGACTGCTTCAGGAGTACAAGATGCAGCAGCATGATTACTGACATGATCACGGCATTTACCTTTGTCGCAGCCTTGACCACCGCGCCCACTGCGCCCTGTGTACATGGAAACATGGACAGCTGCAGTGGGATGAACTAAGGTGGAGGAAGACGAGAATGGCGACCCACACAAAGTGGTGGATGAATTTGTGACGGTTGCAAGAGTTGTGCGGTTATGTCACCTGTTTTGCATGCTGCTCCATTAGTCTATAAGCCAAGCCATAGTGAAATCATAGAGCGAGCCAATGTCTAGAAAATAATTTTCAAGAAATGGCTCAGAAGCAAGGCGCTCAAGTTTAGCTTGCGGCACATGTAGGTACAAGACGGAGAGCTTAGGAATGAGACCAGCAACAATTAAATGAGTGGCAAAGAGGAGGCTAGGGGAAGCTTTGCCCAAGTCACGTAGTAGGGATAAGCTGTGTTCCCAGTACTCGTCCGCATATTTATCTGAGCGCGTATGCAACATGTTGAACTACACATTGACGACACTCTGTGCAGCATACCCAGTCACTTTCTTACAATGACAAATGAGCATACGCTCCCACAAGGTCTACATGAGTGCGAAGAGCAGGGTCGGCATTGTGCATACCAATGTCATCGAAGGGCTCCTATGGGCCAGCGTTTATGCGGGCATGAACTACATGGGCTAAATGAGCAGGCTGTAGGGTGAAATAGGGTTAAACCACATGATCAGGAGGAGATTAGTACTCCTAGAGCGAGTCCACAAGCTAAGACGAGTTTCCCATGAGGAGAAGGAAAATTTGGCGGTGTAGTGAGGAGAAGAGTTTCAAAATATTTTTTCCGTTGGGGAAGAAGGGCACGAGCAAGGGCAGTAACAGAAAGGGATGGAGTGGAGGAGCCAGCCGCAATATCTACCGGACCAGAGGACTCTGTGGAGGACACACCACCCTCAACAGGCATCACAGTAGCAAGGGCACGGACTGTATGCAAGCGTTCCATTACCATGTTCGCCACAGTGGTGGCCGACTCCTTTTGGGTCTCCAGCCCATTTTGGAGTTCATCCTCTAACCGCGGGCATGCGGCCTATGATTCTCTAAGTGCTGCCTGAAGAGCCTCAACAGTCTCTTCGGGCCCTTGCATGGCGACAGGTTGTGGAAGAGA
Organism: Penium margaritaceum; assembly: GCA_023375785.1. Taxonomy (NCBI): domain Eukaryota; kingdom Viridiplantae; phylum Streptophyta; class Zygnematophyceae; order Desmidiales; family Peniaceae; genus Penium; species Penium margaritaceum. Next base: position 20,260 of record SZWC01026147.1, read on the forward strand.
ATGCTCAAGAGAGTGTTAAAGATAGACTTGTAGAGACGAGGAAGGAGTGAAGGTGCTCATCCGACTAACCGCGTGGTTGCAGTGAGAAGAGGGGAGGAACCAGTGTTGCGGCCGATGATGTTGGCATAGCGACCCACGTAGAGATGACGACCAGTAGTGTTTGCAACAGCAGCGCCAGTAGCAGTAGTAGAGTCTGGGATAGGGTTTGATCTGTTGGGTCACATACTATCAAGAAGGAGAACACAACAAATGTGTTAGACTGAATGAATCAGTGAGAGCTAGGACAGCTTGTGGCCTAAGTAGCAAAACAGGAAGCTAAACAGCAAGTGGGATGAGGTGATGTGCTTTAAAGGTGAGGTGGTCGGGAATGAGGTGGTGGGAAGGTGAGGTGGGGAGGAGGTGAGTTGTGGAGGTGATATGGGGAGGTGAGGTGGTGGGAAGGTGAGGTGGGGAGGTGAGGTGTTGGAAAGGTGAGGTGGGGAAGTGAGGTGGTGGGAAGGTGATGTGGTGGGAAGATGAGGTAGTGGGAAGGTGAGGTGGTGGGGAGGTGAGGTGATGGGAAGGTGAGGTTTTCTAGATTTGGGGGAAGGATAATGCAGGGTGAAATGGTGGTGTAGCCTGTTTGGGAAGAGGGACAAGGTGGGGCAGTCCCTAGATGGGATAATGCATGGAGTAGGTTTGGGGGCAAATGGACGGGGTAGTCCAAGAAGGGACAAATAGGCAAGATAGCCTTGTGAGGGGTGGAATGGTGGGTTGGGTTGGAGAATAATGCTCATGGGGGGATTTGAACCTGTGAGGTGAGTCACAGGAATCAACGTGAGAAGCAAGAGACTCAAATTTCACTGACACACCCCTTAGAATCTTGGTGCTCACGTTGACACCCCTTGAAGCTGAGGAGGGTGAAGGCCGAGGAGAGGAAGGAGGCGGTGGTGGTCATTGTGGGAGAGGGCCTTGGTGAAGATATCTGCCAAGTTGGCCGCAAAGGACAAGTGGCAGACGTCCAAGTGACCAGCCTGTACTTGCTCGTGGATGTAGAAGTACCGAACAAGAATGACGCCTATGCTAACAAGCACGACGGTTATGCTTACAAGCATGATGCATATGATTACAAGCATGACGCCTATCCTTACAAGCATGATACCTATGCTTACAAACATGACTCCTATGCTTGCAAGAATGTGGCATATGCTTGAAATCGTGATGCCTATGCGTACAGGCATAACATCTATGCTTACAAGCATGATGTCTATGTTTACAAGCACGACGCCTATGCTTACAATCATGAGGCGTATGCTTACAAGCATGACGCCAATGCCTGTAATCCTCACCCCTATGCTTACAATTATGACATCTATGCTTTCAAGCATGACCCCTATGCTTACACGCATGACGCCAATGCTTACAAGCATGACGTCATTGTTTACAAGCATGATGCCTATGCTTGCAAGCATGATGGATATGCTTATAAGCATGATGTCCATGCTTACAAGCATGAGGCCTATGCTAACAAGCATGACGCCTTTGTTTACAAGCATGACGCCAATGCTTACAAGCATGACGTCAATGCTGACAAGCATGGCGACTATGCTTACAAGCATGGCACTTATGCATACAAATTTTACGCATATGCTTACAAGCATGACGCCTATGCTTACAAGCATGACGCGAATGCCTACAAGCAGGACGCCCATGCTTACAAGCATGACGCCTATGCTTAGAAGTGTGACGTCTATGATTGCAAGCTTGACGCCTTTGCTTACAGGCATTACGCCTATACCTATAAGCAGGACACCTATGCTTATACGTATGACGCCTATGCTTCCAATCATGATGCCTATGCTTACAAGCATGACGTCTATCCTCACAATTGTGATGCCTATGCTTACAATGATGAAGCCTATGCTTGCAAGCATGAAGCCTATGCTTGTAAGTAAGTCACCTATGCTTATAACCATGATGCCTATGCTTACAAGTATGATGCCTATTCTTACAAGCATGATGTGTATGCTTACAAGCATGACGCTTATACTTATAAGCATGACACCAACGCCTACTAGCATGATGCCTATGCTTATCAGCATGACGCTTATGCCTACAAGCATGATGCCTATGCTTACAAGCACAACGCCTTTGCTTATCATCATGGCACCTGTGCTAACAAGCATGACGCCTATGCTTACAAGCATGACACCTATGCTTCCAAGCATGAAGCCGATTCTTACAAGCACGAGCCCTATTCTTACAAACATGACGCATATGCTTACAAGCATGACACTTATCCTTACAAGCATGACACCTATGCTCACTAGTCTGACACTCATGCGTACAAGCATGACGTCTATGCTTACAAGCATGACGCCTCTGCTTACAAGCACGACAATTATGCTTACAAGCATGATGCTCATGCTTACAAGCAAGATGCCTATGCTTACAAGCATGACACCTTTGCCCACAAGCATGACTCCTATTCTTACAAGCATGTCGCCTATGCTTGTCATTGTGATGCCTTTGCTTACAAGAAAAATATCTATGCCTACAAGCATGATGCATATGCTTACAAGCAAGACGCCTATGCTTACAATCATGATGTCTATACTTCAATGCATGATGCCTATGCTTGTAAACATGATCCCTATGCTTACAAGCATGATGCCTATAATTACAAGCGTGATGCCTATGCTTACAAGCATGATGCCTTTGTTTACAAGCATGCCGCCTATTCTTACAAGCATGACATCTATGCTTACAAGCATGGCGCCAATGCTATGAAGCATGACTTCTATGCTTACAAGCATGATGCCTATGCTTAGAAGCTTGACGTCCATGCTTATAAGCATGAAAATTTATGCTTGCAAGTACAACGGCTATGCTTACAATCATGGCACCTATGCTTACAAGCATGACGCATATGCTTACAAGCATGATGCCCTTGCTTACGAGCATGGCGCCTATGCTTACAAGTATGACGCATATGCTTATAAGCATGACGTCTATGCTTACCAGCATGACGCCTATGCATACAAGCATGACGCCAATGCTTACAAGCATGATGCCTATGCTTAAAAGTGTGTCGTCAATGCTATGAAGCATGACTTATATGCTTTCAAGCATGATGCCTATGCTTACAAGCTTGGCTCCCATGCTTACAAGCATGACGCCTATGCTTACAAGCACGATGCCTACGCATACAATCATGGTGCCTATGCTTACAAGCATGACAGATATGGCTACAAGCATGACCCCTATGCTTACAAGCATGCCACCTATGCTAACAAGTATGACGCATATGCTTACAAGCATGTCACCTTTTCATACAATCATGAAGTCTATGCTTACAAGCATGACGCCTATGCTAAGAAGCGTGACGTCTATGCTTGCAAGCATGACACCTATGCTTACAAGCATGACGCCTATGCTTACAAGCACGATGCCTATGCTTATAAGTATGACGCCTATGCTTCCAATCATGTCGCCTGTGCTTACAAGCATGACGCCAATGCTTACAAACATTAAGCCTATCCTACAAGGATGACGCCTATGCTTACAAGAATGAGGCCTATGCGTACAAGGATGACGCCTATCCTTACAATCATGACGCCTATGTTTACAAGCATGAAGCCTATGCTTACAAGCAAGTCACCTATGCTTACGAGCATGAAGCCTATGCTTACAAGCTTTACGCCTAAGCTTACAAGCATGATGCATATGCTTACCAGCATGACGCTTATGCTTATAAGCATGACACCAATGCTTACTAGCAAAACGCCTATGCTGCAAGCATGACGCCTATGCTTACAAGCATGACGACTTTGCTTATAATAATGATGTATTTGCTTACAAGCATGACACATATGCATATCAGCATAACGTATATGCTTACAAGCATGACATCTATGCTTACAAGCACGAATCCTTTGCTTACAAGCATGACGTCCATGCTTAGAAGCATGATGCCTTTGCTTACAAGCATAACGCCTATGCTTCCAAGCATGATGCCTACATGAGATCGTAAGCATAGTGCCAAGCACTATGCTTATGATTATGAGAAAAGGTGTCATGATTGTGAGCATGGGCGTCATGCTTGTTAGCATACGTATCATGCTTTTAAGCCTATGCGTCATGCTTGGCAGCATAGGTGTCATGCGTGTAAGCATTGGTGTCATGCTTGTAGGAATAGGCTTGATGCTAGTAACCATAGGCGTCATGATTGTAAGCATAGGCATCATGATTGCAAGCATAGCCGCCATGCTTGTAAGCATAGGCGTCATGCTTGTAAGCATGGGCGTCATGCTTGTAAACATAGGTGCCATGCTTGTAAACATAGGCGTCATGCTTGTAAGAATAGGCATCATGCTTCTAAGCATAGGCGTCATGCTTGTAAGCATAGGTGTCATGCTTCTAAGCATAGGCGTCAGGCTTGTAAGAATATGTGTCATGCTTGGAAGCATAGGTGTCATGCTTGGAAGCATATACGTCATTCTTGTAAGCATAGACATCATGCTTGTAAGCATAGGCGTCCTGCTTGTAGGAATAAGCATCATTCTTGTAAGCGTAGGCGTCATAATTGTAAGCATAGGGATCGTGCCTGTAAGCATAGATGTCATATTTGTAAGCATAAGCTTCACGCTTGTATGCATAGGCGTCACACTTGAAAGCAAAGGCGTCACACTTGTAAGCATAGGCGTCATCCTTGTAAGTATAGACATCATGCTTGTAAGCATAGGCGTCATGATTGTAAGCATGGGCATCATCCTTGTAAGCATATGCACATTTCTTGTAAGCATAGGCCTCATGCTTGTAAGCATATCAGTCGTGCTTGTAAGCATAGAGATTAAGATTGTAAGCATAGACGTCATGCTTCGAAGCATAGGCGTTATACTTGTATGCATAGGTTTCATGATTGTAAGCATAGCCATCATTAATGTAAGAATAGATGTCATGCTTGTAAGCAAAGGCTTCATGCTTGTAAGTACAGGTATCATGATTGTAAACATGGGCATCACAGTTGTAAGCATAGGCTTCATGCTTGTAAGCATAGGCAACATTATTGTAAGCATAGGGGTCATGCTTGTAAACATAGGTGTTGTGCTTGTGAGCACAGGCGTCATGCTTGTAAGGTTAGGCATAAGCATAGGCATCATGGTTATAAGCATAGGCATCATGATTGTAAGCATAGGCATTGTGCTTGTAAGAATAGGGTTCATGCTTGTAAGCATAGGCGTCCCGCTTCTAAGAAAAGATGTCACGCTTGTAACAATAGCTTCATACTTGTAAGCATAAGCTTCATGCTTCTAAGCATAGACGTCATCCTTGTAAGCATAGGCATCATAGTTACAATCATAGGCGTCATGCTTGTAAGCATTCATATCATGATTATAAGCATAGGTTTCATGATTATAAGCACAGGTGTGTTGCTTGTAAGCATAGGCATCATGCTTGTAATCATAGGCGTCATGCTTGTAAGCATATGCGTCATGCTTGTAAGCATAGGCATCATGCTTGTAATCATAGGCGTCATGCTTGTAAGCATATGCGTCATGCTTGTAAGCATAGGCGTCATGATGATAAGCATAGGTGTCATGCTTGTAAGCACATGCGTCATGCTGGTAAGCGTAGGCGTCATGAGTGCAAGCATAGGCGTCATGCCTGTAAGCATACGTATCATGCTTGTAAGCATTGGCATCATGATTACAAGCATAGGCGTCATGCTTGTATGCATAGGTGTCGTGCTTGCAAGCGTAGACTTCATGCTTGTAAGCATAAGCATCAGGATTGTAAGCATAAGCGTCATGATTGTAAGCATGGCCATCATTCATGCAAGCAGAAGTGTCATGTTTTTAAGCATGGACGTCATGTTTGTAAGCATAGGCGCCATGGTTGTAAGCATAGGCATCATGCTTACTAGCATGACACTGATGCATTGGGCACATGACACTAATGCACTGAGTAGACCAGGGTATAAATTCATGATTGGTGGCAGTGTTGTCCCTTGGAAGAGTGGAAAACAAGGGTGTGCAGCCTGCAGCAAAGGAGAGGCTGAGTATGTAGCCCTTGGAGCACGTATGTGTGAGGCGGTCTGGCTCTATCGTTAGCTGCAGTAATTGCGCGTCTCGATTCGCTGCATCACTCAGCGGTGTGATAATCAAAGCACAAAAGCCATTGCTAAGAATGATGGCATGCACCACTCTCGCACCAAGCACATGAATGTTGAGCATCACTTTGTTTCTGAGTGCATTGTTGCCAGTATTGTGCAGGTCGCTTGGGTGGACACATGATCCCAGCGGGTTGATTTCTTCACTAAGGCTATCTGCAGAAACGTGTTCAAATGTGCAGTTCATGCTTTTGGACTTGCATGTCCCCGTGAACCTGGGTGACGTGCACTTGGTGTCTTCTTATGTGTCTACACCACACTGCTTATGCATTCTTGTGTGTGATATGTCATTGATGCTTGTGGGTTAACTGCGTGCGGGTCATGGGGGAGTGTTGAAGTGGTGTCAAGTTCCTGGCCGCTCAGATCTGTTATGCCCTCTTGTCTTACCACACATGCTCATACACACATGTACAGGATATGTAATGATCATGGCTACGCCTGGGAACTCAGCGCTGAAGATTGTCGTGGTTGTTGGCACTAGTCTCACCAGGCAACCGCCAAGCTCCCCAGGGATTCCTCAGTTAATCTTGATTGTTCTCCTCATGACTGTCTTGCTAGGATGTGTAAGAGGCTAAGCGCCGTACATTCTTACTGTCGTGGTCTGCCTCATGATTGTTTGCTTGTGGATGCTTGAGGGAGCTGCATCATGTCCCGGGTGGTGATCCTTGGGGGACCACCCTTTCAGTCGTTGGCCGCACATTGGTGAGAAGTCGACCTCGGTTGATACCGAGAGGTCGGGCTCGGTCCCCGGGTGGCGATGCATGCCTGCTCGAGCAGTTTCTCAACGCGTGTGTGCACTCACCGGTCCTTATACCCTCGCTCCCCCACCCCCGTCTCTTGTCTCATTTTTTTTTTTCTTAAGGCAAACACATCCACATCCATGTCGTTCGTACGTGGCCCTCGGCACCCTCCCACTCTCTCACCCTCTCCCACTCTCTCTTACGCCATGGAGCTAGTGAGTAACTATCATAAGACTGATCCAACAACCACGTGGATCTTGAGCGCTGATCTCCTATGCATGTTTGTGTGAACATGAATGGTGAGACAAGAGGGCATAACAGATGTGAGCAGCCATGAACTGGACACAACTTCAACACAGAGTTGGTCGTAGAGGCAGATGTCCTCGGACCCGTATTTCTCAGTTTTGAGGCATGTCGTTGCTAAAATAAAAAAAGTGCCCAAAAACGGGGCACATTTGACATGTGCCCTTGTACTAGACCCCATACTTTCATTGTTCAACTTGACTTCGTCTTCACCAAGCTGTCGATGCCTTGGAAGAGGTCTCTACAACGGGTTTGGGCTCACACGTTTTTTTAAAACATTCAAGGAAATTAATGTTCAATGCACGGAGAAGACGTCTCTACGACATGTTTGGCCCGATCTTCAGCCACAACACCGGATGCCGATGCACGGGCGAAGGCCCATGCTTGAGGATGGCGGCGATGTGCTCCTTTGTGGGATGTCCTCTGTGGGATCTGAAACCGTACTGCGGATATTGCCTGCACACGTCAGCCGAATACGCAGAGAGGAAAGTTCTCTTTTTAATGCCTTGCAAGACATCCCAACATATCCAAGGCCGCACTGCGGACGTCTCCTCCTGCACAGAGGTGAGATATTGCGGACGTCTCCTCCTGCGAAAAAATGTGTCACTACATATGTAGTGACACATGCGGACGTCTCCTCCTGCACAGAGGTGAGATATTGGGCATCTCGTGGCTGCGAGAGATTTCTGGCGGACGTCTCCTCCTGCACACACGTCTCCTCCTGCACACACGTCTCCTCCTGCACACATGTCTCCTCCTGCACACATGTCTCCTCCTGCACACATGTCTCCTCCTGCACACATGTCTCCTCCTGCACACATGTCTCCTCCTGCACACATGTCTCCTCCT
>SZWC01026151.1:9174-20049 GCA_023375785.1 Penium margaritaceum
ACCAGGTGTGTGCAGATGAAGTCGAGGTCGAGAGTTGGCTGGCACTCCAGCGTCTCTCGCACCGTGTCGTAGCTGGTTGGGAGTCCCCTCAGCAAGAGGAGGATGAAGCGCGTCTCTTCCACAGGGTTGCCGGCCGCTCTCAGCTGCTTCGCCAACTCCTTGGCCCTGTCCAGATACGCCTCCATCCCTTCACCACCCTGCATTTTCAGCGCCATCATCTTTTCCTCCAAAAGCATGAGGAATGCAGGATCCTTGCTCTCATACTTCTTGCACAATGTGTCCCACCCCTCCTTTGCAGTAGCCTTGTCACTCACGTACTGAAGATGCGGGTTGGAGATGGTGTTGACAAGCAACCTATAGGCCTGCCTGTCCTTCTTCTTCCACTCCTCATACGTCGCTGGTACAGCTGCAGAAGAACCCGCATCAGCTGCACCCTTTTGCGGCGTCTTCCCCGCCACCACCTGCGCTGCGGTGATGCCTTTTGCCTGTGGAACTGGAGCCGGCTCGTCGCCGCTCACCACCTCCCACAAGCCCCTCTCCTCCAAAAGGAGGCGGGTATGGATCTTCCAAAACGTGAAGTTGGCGCGTCCCTCCAGCCTCTCCAAAGGCTGGGCTGCTGTCACAACGCCAGCTGCTGCCATTTTGAGCCTTGGTGATGCTCAGCGCTGCCCTTGGATGGCGGCGCTACCCCTGCTTCTGCTGCTGCTTCTGCCAGAAATCTGTCTGACAGAAAATGGACTGTAGATACCAACAGACTGGGAATTTTAAAAAACTGAGCCCACCACTGGAAAATTCAGCTCAAAACCTTTCAGATCGACCCATAAAACAGGGTCATCAACAGGGGATTTCAAAAGATATGCCCTCTTGAAAACAAGGTATGCTTCTGCTCCTACTCCAACTCAGGCCAGCCAGCTTGTAAACGGCGTTTCTCCCAAACGAATCGATGGAATGCAAATATTTTTGCACCAATGGAAAGCTTACGAAAAATACAACAATTCGCATGTGCCACGTTTTAAATTTGACAAAGAAACAAGAGAGTTATGGTCATCACAAGGCGACAGTCTTACTCATAGAGAAGAGTGTAGCCCTGGCCAACCTCGTTTTGAGCATAACTCTCAATCCGACCGTTGGATCTTTGCGATCTTGGGCTCGTTGGAAAGCTTGTCTTCTGAACTTGAAGATCCAGTGGTCGATCATCAAGTTTGGTGAAGGTTTGACCCCAACCCGTCACTCTCAAAGTGACGTCCTGTACTGGCTAAAAGTGGCAGAACTTGGCTCTGATACCAAATGTTGGAAATGGAGGAGAGAGGGAGCCTTGGAGCAGCGAGCATGTGTGATTGGAAGGGCATCACTTGTGCTGAAGAATGGTTGTTCAATCACTCAAAATGATGGAGTACATATAGAGCTAGAGCTTGGGCAAGTCAGCCCTCTCACAAGCCACACCACTTAGCCATGGAGGCTAAGGCTCACACACTAGAATCCATAATCTCACACAAGGGAGGAAATCAGCCTAGCAATCAGGCTGACCACTCACACACGACCTAGAGAGCTAGAGAATGCTCTCATGGCATACTCCTAGTGGTCACATAACCCACAAACCCATGGAGAATCGCCATGTGTCCATGGCTAGCACACAAGGATCTCACCTCACCTAAAAAGTAAGGAGAGGTACCTTTATCCTAGTCAGCACACTCTGACAAGGCAATCCTAAGACCAAGGACCTTTTTGGATATTTCTCCCATCAGGTCTTGACCCTGGACCTCTTGCCTTTTTTCTTTTCTCAGGCTAAGGCATGGAGCCATCACCCATGCCCACCCAGACATCGACGGTCCATGACCCCCGAAACTTCGAAAATTCATATGTCCCAATCCGACCGTTGGATCGGCCTCAAACTTGGACCGTAGACATTTTGCCACATGATCTTTCCAATGGTGAAGTCGGATTGGCGATCGAAGCAGGCATCTGGTACTTTCCTGGAACTTGCTCCTGTGGACCTGAAATTGAGCCGGATGGCTCCCTTTCCAACACTTGGGAGGATGGACAGGGGACAAGCTCACCTATGGCGCATTCGCAGAGTACATCCGCAACGAGGCGCAGCGACGGAGCTGCGGGGAGTCCTCGTCTTCCTCATTGGCCCTTGTCACCAAAACGCGTGGTGGCGGAAGTGGGGGCAAGGGAGGTGGCGGACATGGCGACGGCAAGAAGGGCGCCAGGAAGGGTGCGTGTCGCAACTGCGACAAGGAGGGCCACTGGGCCCGTGAGTGCACCGAGGAGGCAAAGGCCGGCGGCAAGGACGCCAAAGGCAAGAGTGCGCTCCTCAACGGCACTCAGATCCACTACCTCAAGAAGGCTAACTGGCAATGCCTTGACTTCGGAGCCGAGGAGCATACCCAGGTCGAGAAGGTCGGGTTCATCAACTACACCAAGTCCAGCAAGTCCATGGTGGTCGCGAACGACAAGGTCGAGCCGGCGGCTGGCCAAGGAGACGTGGACGTGGAGGTGGTGGTTGGTGGGAAGCGGGTTCAGCGCGTGATCAAGAACGTGCAGCACGTACCTGGCTTGGCTGACATCCTAAGCGTTAGCCGCCTGACTAACAAGGGGTACGAGGTGCTCTTCAGGAGAAGATGGGCAGTCGTGCCGAAGGACGGTGGCGGCGCGACCATGCTGGTGGCTAAGCGCGAGGGAGGCCTCTACATCGTGGAGACCAAGGTGATCCCCGCGGCGACAGATTCAGCAGATTCGCAGGAACATACCGTCAACCTGGCCAAAGGAGGGGGAGCTGATCTGGAGCTCTGGCACTGACGACTGGGGCATTACTCAACCGCAGTCGTGAAGGAGATGGCGAAGCACGAGCTGGTACGCAGCCTCGTCATCGACGGTGCGGAAGAGGGGACAGATGCAGCAGTGCACAAAAAGTACGAGCCTTGCATTTTGGGCAAGGCACGGCGCAAACCGTTTAACGAGAACATGAATCGCGCCTCGGACCTGCTAGAGGTCGTGCACAGCGACGTGTGCGGACCATTCAAGACGGCGTCAAAGAGCGGCGCGCGTTACTTTGTCACCTTCATTGATGACTACAGCAAAGAACTCTTAGTGTACGTCATGAAACGGAAAGGCGAGGTCCTGGACCGGCTGAAGGAGTATGTCGCCGCGGTGGAGAGGCAGACTGGCCGGAAGGTCAGAGCGCTACGCAGCGACAACAGCGGAGAGTATGTGGGCTGTAGCGGTTGGATGAAGCATCAGGGCATAAAATGGCAACAAACTACGCCGTATTCGCCTCAGTCAAATGGCGTTGCGGAGCGGGCGAACCAGATGCTGCTGAACATGGTACGGACCATGTTGGTGGATGCGGAATTGCCGAGGAGCTTCTGGGCAGAAGCTGTGCGTACGGCGAGCTACACCATCACCTCACTCCTACAGCGGTGCTGAAGGGGAAGAACGGCTGGAAGACGCCGCAGGAGGTTTGGAGCGGGCGAAAGCCAAGTGTGGCACACCTGAAAGTGTTCGGGTGCAAGGCACACGCGATGGTGCAGGCTGCGCAGAGGCGCGACAGTAAGCTGGAGCCGCGGGCAAATTCGTATCTCTTCCTTGGCTATGAGAGCGCCCATAAGGCGTACAGGCTCTACGACATGCGCAAGGGGGTGATAATCCGCAGCCGAGACGTCGAGTTTGACGAGCAGCAGAGTTACGACAGCAGCAACGAAGTGGGCGTGGAGGACTCCCCAGAGACGGGAGAGTGGTTCCAACTCCTTGACTACGAGAAGGAGCCGGCGTACGCCGAAGTTGAGGATGCGGCATCAGAGCGTGACGGTGCACAAGCGGTGGCAGCCGAAGCGGATGACTTTGATGACGATCAAGCTGATGAGGAGATCCACCGAAAGGATCCGGCGGATGAGGTCCCAAGGGTGCCAAGGCGCGCACTCCCAGCAGAGTGTGCAACGGGCGTTGGTGGAAAATCCACTGGATGCGCCGTCCATTCGGGCGATGTTTCGCTGGAACGGGAGAGATCCTCGGGGAGCCGTCTGGTCGATGATTCACCGGAGCGTGCTGAGTCGGAGGGATCGCAGTAGAGCGACGATGCGCCACCAAAACTACCGCGCCGCAGCGGGAGGCGACGAAAACTGGGGAAGCGTTTCGACGCAAGCACCGGTCGATGGATTGGCATGACGCGGTGCATGCTGGCTGCATCAACGGAGCCGACTACCATGCAAGAGGCGCTTGCACGACCTGAAAGGGATCAATGGGACGCAGCTATCAAATATGAGCTGGCGTTCATCACGGAAAATGATACGTGGGAGATGGTTGACAGGCCAAAAGATGCCAAGGTCATCGGCTCAAAGTGGATCTTCAAGACCAAGTTCACAAAGGAAGGTGTGGTTAACACGTACAAGGCGCGGCTGGTGGCGAAAGGTTACGCACAACGTAAAGGGGAGCACTGCGTTGAGACGTTTGCTCCCGTCGCCAAGTTCACAAGCATCCGGGCGATCCTTGCGGTGGCGGCCGCGAAGGACATGGAGCTCCACCAAATGGACGTAAAGACGGCCTTCCTCAACGGCATCATAGACAAAGAGATCTACATGGAGGTGCCGGAGGTGGTGGAGGCGCCGGAGGGCAAGGTGTGTAAGCTGCGGAAGTCCTTGTATGGGCTAAAACAATCGCCCAGATGCTGGTACCAACAGATGGACAGCTTCATGGTACAACTCGGCTTCAAGCGCTGTGAGGCGGATCACAGCGTGTACGTGCGGCGGGACAAACAACTCCATCAGATCGTCGCACTCTACGTGGACGACCAGATTTTGTGCTCGACGGATCTGCCGAGCCTACAGCAGCTGAAAGAGCAGCTGAGTAGCAGACTCTAGATGTCGGACATGGGAGAGCTGGAGTACTACCTCGGGGTGAGCATTACGTAGAACCGGAGGGCGCGCACGCTTGAGCTAGGACAGGCCAAATACGTGGCCGAGGTGCTGAAGCGGTACGGCATGGAGGACTGCAAACCAGTTGGCAGTCCGGTCTCCACGACCTGTGAACTGAGTGCGGCAATGGCGCCGCAAACAAAAGAAGAGCGGGAGGATATGGCACGGGTGCCCTACCAATCGGCGGTGGGCAGCCTCATGTACGCCATGGTGGCAACTCGACCAGACCTGGCCTACGGGGTGGGCCAAGTGAGCAGGTACGTGGCCGATCCAGGGCCACTACACTGGCAGGCGGTCAAGCGCATCCTTCGCTACCTGCAAGCGACGCGGCATGCAGGCTTGAGGTTCGACGGCAAGGGGCGGGCGGACCCCTTGCGTCTGGTCTACTACACGGACGCAGACTACGCTGGCGATGTGGACAAGCGAAAGTCCACATCCGGCTACGTGTTCTTCCTCACTGGTGCAGCGGTCTCGTTGTGCAGCAGAAAACAAGACTGTGTCGCCACCTCCACAGTGGAAGCAGAGTACATCGCGCTGGCCGAGGCGGTCAAGGAGGTTGTGTGGCTCTGCAGGTTGCTGGGGGAGCTGGGCGTGCCGCAACAGGAGTCTATGGTGGTTCAAGAGGACAACACCGGCTCAATCTCGCTGACTAACAACCCGACGCAGCACAGGAGGACGAAGCACATTGACGTGCGTTATCATTACGCACGGGACATGGTTGAAAAGGGGCAGGTGGTGCGGCAACACTGCAGCACGCACAACATGCTTGCGGATTGCTTGACCAAAGCGCAACCTGTGGACCGGCACGCATTGAGCGTGGCCGGACTTGGGATGACCAGCTATGATGGGCTGGAGGGCGCAGCGGAAGACGAGCGAGAGCAGGCAGGAGCAGCGGGCATGGCAGGTGCAAAGGGGAGAATGTTGAAGATTTGCCCCTCTGCATGCCCAAGTGTGGCGCTGGGAGGTGCCGACGAGCCGCCGACGAGCCGCCAGAGAGAGGAAATTCCTCGTCGACGGATCAGAAGACTTGAGTATTGCTCAGATTCTAAAATGCAGGATTGCCCCTGAAAGTTGACAAGTTGTTGAATCCGGTGGAAGTTGTTTCACCGGAATCGGACTAGTATCGAGGGAGATATGGGCTTCCAAAGTTGGGGTGTGCGCGGCGGTTCTGGGAGCCGGCCGCGGTTCGACTTCCGGTGAATAATCGACCGGAACGAGTAACAAAATGCCATCTGAGGATTTTGCTCCGGAAGGTCTGCTGAGGCGTCCGGTGGATGATCCACCGGATTTCAGGAGTGCAGTTTGTTACTGAGGGACTTAGCCAAAATCCTGGCTCGGAGTCCGAAACTCAGTAGTACAGTTTGTTACTCGGGGACTTNCTCCGACGAGCCGCCAGAGAGGGGAAATTCCTCGTCGACGGATCTGAAGACTTGAGGATTGCTCAGATCCTAAAATGCAGGATTGCCCCTGAAAGTTGACAAGTTGTTGAATCCGGTGGAAGTTGTTTCACCGGAATCGGACTAGTATCGAGGGAGATATGGGCTTCCAAAGTTGGGGTGTGCGCGGCGGTTCTGGGAGCCGGCCGCGGTTCGACTTCCGGTGAATAATCGACCGGAACGAGTAACAAAATGCCATCTGAGGATTTTGCTCCGGAAGGTCTGCTGAGGCGTCCGGTGGATGATCCACCGGATTTCAGGAGTGCAGTTTGTTACTGAGGGACTTAGCCAAAAACCTGGCTCGGAGTCCGAAACTCAGTATTACAGTTTGTTACTCGGGGACTTAGTCAAAATTCCGACTGGAGGTCCGCGAACTGGTTTCGACCCACATCAATCCCCATCACTAAACTCGATAATTAACTCATCGAAACAGACCCCAAAGGCGCAAGGGGTACCGCCACTACGCGTAGGGACATCTGCGCCTACGGAATGGCGTTTTGATGGGTCCTTGATGTGCGAGGGCGCCTCGGCGGGCGACGTGGTGCGCGCCGCCGACTGAGCGGCTGATTTGGGGTGCTGCGCTTCGGATGACGTAGCGGGAGCTATGGTGATCCAAATCGCGCACGATTTGGTGCGTTGGAGAGCTCATGACTAGCCTTACAAATGTTCAAATCATGTCCATGTTCAAAAACTAATGCAAAATCGTGTTCTTCCCTTCGCAAAAGTGACTGTCTCGCATTTGTCTTCAACTTCCAGAAACATAGCGTGAGGCGACCGTAAAGCTCACGCTGAGACTCAGAACCCACACAAAACATAGCCGTGAATGCATAAGACCCGTCAGGACACATTGGAGCTGCCTCCACCCGGGGGCCGGTTTCTGACACTCTCCACCGCGATCGCTGCGCAGCGCCTTGATCTTCTTGCCAGTCTGGTTCTCCACCATGGCCTTGACCTCCTTGAACCTGTTAAAGCACTGGTCCTTGGAAGGAAGGAAGTACACTGTAGTGTAACGGCTGAAATCATCAATGAAGGTCAGGAAATACCTAGAGCCTCCAAAGCTCTGGGTCTGCATCGGTCCGCACAAGTCCGTGTGGACCAACTCTAACACCTCCTTTGCACGCTCCCCTGCTCCAGAGAACGCCTCCCGGTGCGCATTCCCCTCCAAACAGCTGATGCACAACTGCTGCTTTAAGTTAGAGATGGTAGGCAGGTCACGCACCATCTGCTTTGCTTGAAGCTGCTGCAAGGCACGCATGCTGATGAGGCCGTAGCGCGCATGCCAGATTTTGCCATCTGTCGCCTGCACCACTGCTGCAAGACTGCTACGCGGGATCTTGGTCGTCCCCAACAGGCGGTACATGTCGCCATCCTTCACCGACCTAGCCAACTCCTCTCCTCTATCCTTGTTGAGGATGTAGCCATAGTCATCATCAAAGACGACGCGCAGTCCTGTGTTTGTAAGAGAGGAGACTGAGAGGAGGTTGAATACAGCATCAGGTACATACAGCACGCCATGGAACACTCCCACTTCAATGCCACGTGGGGTCTCCAAACACATCTCCACAATCCCAATCCCCTCAGCATACACCACCCGATCGTCACCCATAGCAATAGGATGGGGAGGGATGGACAACAGCTCCGTAAACCACTCCTTGTGATGTGTGAGGCTCTTGGTACAGCCTGAGTCCTTGTACCATGCGAGATCCGCCTTTTCCACCTGCGACATGTCAGACTTCGCCATGAAGAGACAGTCGCGCACCTCCTTGGCCGCATTCATGTTGCCAAAGTGACGCACACCAGCCTGGTTTTGCTGCTGGTGCTACTGCTGCTGACGCTGCTGTAACTGCAGCTGCTGCTGTTGTTGCTTTTGCTACTGCTGTTGCGATGACTACTACTGCTGCTGCTCCTTCTGGTCCCTATTGAGCTTGGAACACTCCTTTTGGTAGTGTCCTTCTTTCTGCCAGTAGTGGCATTTGCCCTTCTTTTTGCCTCTCTGTGGCCCAGACTGCTGCTGTTGATGCTGGATGCGTGAGCTCATGACCACAAAAGCTGCTTCACCGCTTCTGCCGCCATTGTGTTTTGCTGCATTGCGACACAATTCCACCTATACCAGGTGTGTACACGTAAAGTCGAGATCAAGATTAAGCTTGAACTCCAGCGTCTCTCGGACCGTGTTGTAGCTGGTTGGGAGTCCCCTCAGCAAGAGGATGATGAAGCGCGTCTCTTCCACAGGGTTGCCGGCTGCTCTTAGCTGCTTCGCTAGCTCCTTAACCCTGTCCAGGTATGCCTCCATCCCTTCACTACCTTGCATTTTTAGCGCCATCATCTTTTCGTCCAAAAGCATGAGGAATGCAGCATCCTTGCTCTCATACTTCTTGCACGACGTGTCCCATCCCTCCCTTGTAGTAGCTTTGTAAGTCATGTACGGAAGATGCGGGTTGGAGATGGTATTGACAAGCAACCTGTAGGCCTGCCTGTCCTTCCACTCCTCATACGCCACCGCTGCAGTTGTAGATGAACTTGCATCTGCTGCACCTTTCTCCGGCGTCTTCCTCGCCACCACCTCTGCTGCGGTGATGCCTTTTGCCTGTGGAGGCGGAGCGCGCTCGTCGCCGCTCACCACCTCCCACAAGCCCCTCTCCTCCAAAAGGAGGCGGGTACGGATATTCCAAAACGTGAAGGTGGTGCGTCCTTCCAGCTTCTCCAAGGGCTGGGCTGCTGTAACCATGCCTGCTGCTGCCATTTTGAGCTTTGGTGATGCTCAACGGTGCCCTTGGTTGGCGGCGCTACCCTTGCTTCTGCTGCTGCTTCTGCCAGAAATCTGTCTGACAGAAAATGGACTGTAGATACCAGCAGACTAGGAATTGGTAAAAACTGAGCCCTCCACTAGAAAATTAAGCTCAAAAACTTTCAGATCGACCCATAAAACAGGGTAATCAACAGGGGATGTTGAAAGATATGCCCTCTTGAAATCAGGGTGTGCTGCTCCTACTCCAACTCAGACCAGCTAGCTTGTAAACAGCGTTTCTCCCAAACAAATCGATGGAATGCAAATATGTTTGCACCAATAGAAAGCTTAGGAAAAATACTACAATTCTCATGTGCCACTTTTCAAACTTGATAAAGAAACAGGTGAGTTATGGTCATCACAAGGCGACAGTCTTACTCATAGAGAAGAGTGTAGCCATGGATGACCTCGTTTTGAGCATAACTCTCAATGCGACTGTCCGATCGTTGCGATTTTGGGCCCGTTGGAAAGCTTGTCTCACGAACTTGAAGCTCCATTGGTCGATTGTCAAATTTGCTCAAGGTTTGACCCTAACCCGTCACTCTCAAAGTGATGGCCTGTGCCGGCTGAATCTGGCAGAATCTGGCTCTGATACCAAATATTGGAAGTTGAGGACAGAGGGAACCTTGGAGCAGCGAGCATGTGGGACTGAAAGGGCATCACTTGAGCTGAAGAATCATTGTTTAATCACTCAAAATGATGGAGTACATATAGAGCTAGAGCTTGGGCAAGTCAGCCCTCTCACAAGCCACGCCACTTAGCCATGGAGGTTAAGGCTCACACACTAGAGTCCATAATCTCACACAAGGGAGGAAATCAGCCTAACAATCAGGCTGACCAGTCACCCATGAACTAGAGAGCTAGAGAATGCTCTCATGGCACACTCCTAGTGGTCACATAACCCACAATCCCATGGAGAATCGCCATGTGTCCATGGCTAGCACACAAGGATCTCACCTCACCTAAAAAGGAAGGAGAGGTACCTTTATCCTAGTCAGCACGCTCTGACAAGGCAATCCTAGGACCAAGGACCTTTTTGGATATTTCTCCAATCAGGTCTTGACCCTGGACCTGTTGCCTTTTTCCTTTTTCAGGCTAAGGCATGGAGCCATCACCCATGGCCACCCAGACATCAACGGTCCATGACCCCTGAAATATCGAAAATTTATATCTCCCAATCTGACCGTTGGATCGGACTGAAACTTGGACTGTAGATAATTTGCCACCTGATCTTTCCAATGGTGAAGACAGATTGAAGATCGGAGGAAGCATCTGGAAGTTCCTTGGAACTTGCTCCTATGGACCTGAAATTAAGGTGGATGGCTCCTTTCCAACAATGGTATGGTATGGTATGGTATGATCGGGTTTGGTATGGTATTGTTGGGCATGGTATGGCATAGGATGGTATGGTCGGGTATGGTATGGTATGGTATGGTATTGTACGGTACAGTACGGTATGGTATGATATGGTACAGTAGAGTATGGTATGGTATGGTATGGTACGATATGGTATGGTATGGTATGGTATGGTATGGTATGGTATTGTATGGTATTGTATGGTATGGTATGGTATGTTATGTTATGGTATGGTATGGTGTGGTATGGTATGCTATGGTATGGTATGGTGTTCTATGGCATGCTATTGTATGGTATGAATTCCTTTGGTATGGTATGGTATCGTATGGTATGGTATGGTATGGTATGGTATGGTATGGTATGGTATGGTATGGTATGGTAT
>SZWC01026152.1:1677-19641 GCA_023375785.1 Penium margaritaceum
CTGAATGTCCTCCTGCTGCCTTTCTACCCTGAAGGCCGCTCCAAACCTCCTTGGCCAATAATTGTGGCCGTCATTGGTGCTGGTAGTGCATGAGCCATCACTTGAACCGGACCCATCGCCACCAAACCTTGAAAATCCATATCTCCCTCAAACGGACTCCAAATCGAGTTCCGTAAAGTGCTACAGAACCAGCAAAACATTCTCTTTTCACTTTTGTGACCTGATTGTTTTTATCGAGCAACCCACTTTGGTCACTTTTTTGGCACCCCATATCCAACATTCTCCCACTTTGCGAGAAGAAAAAATCACACAAGTCCACATTGTCCCCTCAGCTGCTGAAAGTGGTGTGCCGCCAGTGGCTTGGTCAGGAAGTCTGCTTGCATCATGCTTGAAGGGCAGAACTTGATCTGCACTACCTTCTTTGCCAGGAGTTCGCGAATGAAGTGATATCGCAAGTCAATGAGCTTGGTGCGGGCGTGAAACTCTGCGTTCTTGGTCAGATCAATGGCGCTCATGTTGTAAAAGTAGATTGTAGTTGCTGTAGTTTGCTACTTTCCAAGGCTTGCAAGGAGCTCACGCAGCCACACGTCTTCCTTTGCTACTTCACTCAAGGCCATGTACTCAGCTTCGGTTGAGGAGAGGGCGACACACTCTTGCTTCTTGCGCCTCCAACTGATTGCACCTCCCCTGAGTACAAACACGAACCCACTGGTCAACCTCCTAGTGTCCAGGTCACCTCTCCAATCTGCGTCACTCTAGCCCATGAGGATGGGGCTGTTGTTGCCGTTGAAGGTGAGGCAAAGGCTGCTGCTACTGTCGAGGTAGCGCAGCACGCGCTTAACCGCCTCCCAATGCGGCATGCCCGGATTCACGCAGAACTTGCTGAGCACTCCCACTGCTTGGCTGATTTCAAGGCGCGTGCTGACTGCTGCGTACATGAGGCTCCCAACTGCTGCTTGGTACGGCACTGCTTCCATGCGGGTGCTCTCTTCCATGCCGCGGGGAGTTTGCGTCATGCTCAGCTTCACTCCCACTTCGAGTGGTGTCGTTGCTTTGCGCGCTTCTGCCATGTTGAAGCGCTTGACGATGTCGCTCACGTACGTGCTCTGCGACACCTCCAAAGTCTTCTGCTGCCGGTTGCGCTTGACTTGAAGGCCAAGGTAGTAACTGAGCTCTCCCATTCTCTTCATGTCGAACCTGGCAGCAAGGGACTGTTTCACATTGTCCAAAAGAGACTTGGAGTTGGATGCAATGAGCAGATCATCAACATAGAGCAAGATGATGGCCTGGCTTGCCTCTTGCATGCGCCCATAGACTACATGGTCAGCTTCACTACGCACAAAGCCAAGGCCAGCGAGTTGCTCATCCATCTTGTGGTACCATTCTCGCGGGGCTTCCTTCAGGCCGTAGAGGGCCTTCACAAGCTTGCACACCAAATCCTCCTTTCCCTCCACCACATACCCCTCCGGCTGCTCCATTTACACATCCTCTTCAAGGTCACCATTCAGAAAAGCACACGTCACATCCATTTGGTGCACCTCCAATTCCATAGTAGCAGCAAGAGCGAGGATCGCTCGGATGGATGGAAACTTTGCGACAGGTGCAAATGTCTCATTGTAATCCACACCCTCAGTCTGTGAATACCCCTTTGCAACCAACTGTGCTTTGTACCTAAGCACCTTACCATCGCACCACGCTTGCGCCTGAAGATCCACCAACACTCGATTACCCGGCTGCCACGTGGAGCTTCCTCGAGAGTCCAGGTGCCGTTCTTCATGAGCACACCATACTCCTCGTCTGCTGCAGCACGCCAATCTGCCGTTTGGTACTGCACATGGCTTCAGCGAATGTGGCTAGATCATCGGTGACTGTGAGGAAGAGAAGCTCGAGGTCAGACGACTCTGTTGGTGGAGGAACGGTGCACAGGTTCACGAGCTCCTCCAGCGGCCTCTGTTTGCTTGCGAGGCGCTCGAATCGCCTCAGCGGCTCCCCACTGTCCTTTGTACCTTTGTTGATGCATGCAGATCATTGTGGCAGCTACTGTATGTTGCTTTTTTGCTCCTCCTCATCTGATTCGGCTGCTGGCTCCTTCTCCTTATCAGCTCCCTCCACCTCTTTGTTGATGCCGCTGTCACCGCAATCTTCCGCACCACCCTCTTTTGCTGCTGGTTCTTCTCCCACTTTAGGTACAAGTGCAGGAGCAAGTGGAACTGCAAACATAGGGCTCCATGTCCAGCCCTTCAAGTCCTCTTGAAAGACGACATCACGGCTGCGGATGATCCTGTGAGTAGCAAGGTTGTAGAGGCGGTATCCCATGTTGTCGTAGCCGAGGAAGGCGGCCTTCACCGACTTTGCATCCAGCTTGTTACGGCTGCCGGTAGGCACGTGCATGAATGCGCCACACCGAAAGACTTTCAGGTGTGTCACTGTTGGCTTGCGTCCCGTCCACACCTCCTTTGGCATCATAAGCGGCACGGCGCGTGTGGGACTCCGGTTTTTCAGGTACACGACAGTGTTGACCAATTCTGCCCAGAAGGTTGGTGGGAGCGCCGCATGTTGGAGCCTACTACAAACACGCTCCATGAGTGTGCGATTCGCACGTTCAGCCACGCCGTTCAGCTGCGGTGTTCCAGGTGGGGTGACCTCGTGCTTGTTCCCGCGACGCTTGAGGTATGTGCGGAAGTCGTTGGAGAGGTACTCTCCTCCACCATCGGTGCGAAGCACCTTCAACAGCCTGCCACTCTCATTGTGTGCAGCAGCAATCCACACCTTGAAAGCATCAAAGCACTCATCCTTTCCAGCCAAGAAGGACACCCACGTCTTCCTCAACTTGTCATCAATGAACGTGACAAAGTACAACTTGCCGGACAAGGACTGTGATGGCATGGGACTGCACAAATCAGAGTGAACGAGTGAGAGAAGCTCAGCCGCCCCCTTCCCTTCCACCGTGAAAGGAGCGCGGTCTTGCTTTCCTTCAATGCAGCTCTCACAAGCCGATGCACCTGGCAGCTTCAACCCCTTGAGCTCCAGGCTGCGGACCATCTGCTGCATGGAGATGATGGCGCCAAAGCCGAGGTTACCAAGCCGGCGGTGCCACAGGCCGATGTCATGTTTTCCCTCTCTCGCTGCCAACGCTGAGTCGGCTTCCTTCTCCGACGCCACGTAGAGGCGGTAAAGACCGTCCTCCTTGTTTGCTTTTGGAAGCACACGGCCTGCACGGGCAGAGATGGTGCAGCCACCATTCTCAAAGCATACCTGCATGCCTTCAGAGATGAGAGATGAGACTAAGAGGAGGTTAGCTACCAGCCCCAGAACATGGAGCACCCCCTTCACACGACGTTCCACGTGCTTACCCTCAACAGAAGCACAAAACACAATCTCACCCTCCCCAACCGCCATTTGCACATGGTTGTCCCCCATGTACACCCGACGAGGCTCAATGACAGTGTAGACGACAAACCACTCACTGCGACACGTCATGTGCCGCTTGGCTCTCGAGGCGATGATCCAGAACAGGGCGGTGATGTCGGAGACGTGCAGGACCCAGATGGTTGTCGTGAATCAACTCTCCCAATCTGCGGCATTTGCGGAAGCGTCAGACTGTTTCCCCACTCCCACTCGAGCAGCAAGGTCCGCCTTCTTATTCCGGCATTCTCGTGCCCAATGGCCCGGCTTCTTGTAGTAGTGGTAGTTCCCCTTCTTCTTCCCTCCTCCGCCACTGCCCCTGGTTGGTGCAGCACCACCCCCATGACCAGAGTTGGTGATGAGAGCGACGTCCAGTCCGCTTCCGCCCTCTTCTCCCTTGCGCCGCTCCTCTTCAAACAGCAGGCTCTCCTCCACATCATTCAGGGAGAGCTTGTCGCCACGTTGGTCCAGGACAAGAATGAGAGGAGTATAGCTGCTAGGAATACCAGAAAGGATGGTTAGCATGAGCACACACTCCTTGAGAGGGTCCTCAATTGTAGCAAGCTGGTCAGACAGAGACTTCACCATGTTGATGTAGTCAATCATGGGACTCATCCATCTCCACAGTGTGAAAGCGACAACACAGTTGCATGTTTATGAGGATTGACTTGGATGCATAAGTAGACTCAAGCTTCTCGCGGTAGGTACGGGCATCGACAGGGGAGAGAGAGCTTTCTTCTGGTTCCTTCTCCTTCTCATCCACCTGGCTCCAGAGACCCTTCTCCATCAGTACCATCTTCATGTTGTTGCTCCAGTTGAAGAAGTTCTTGCCTTCAAACTTGGCGATGTTGACGTCGGCCACCACAGAAGCAGATGTCGCCATGGTATTGCAACGTTCAGCCCACAAACGGCTCTCTCACACAACAGGGTAAAAGGAATGCCTCAAGGATGAGACAAAGCCTTGTTATAACTCTGATACCACTGATGGAAACTGGGGCAGCCCTGAGGGAGGTGATCAGGCTCACCAAAAGTCGCCTAGGCAGGACCAACTGTTTGTGAGAGGGAGTTGCAGGTTGCACACACAGAAATTACGGAAGCAAATGTAGGTTTGCACAGAACGCGAATGTCTGAATTGACTCTTGATTAAGAAAGTGCATTAGCACAACTTTCTAACAAGCCAAAGTACGCCTAATTTGGCACATGGAGCTGGAAGAACCACTTTGTCAAAGTTCACCTCCTAGCACACTCCTACCCTAGCGGGATGAGCGACAGTCACACTCTCACACAAGAGAATTACCATCCCTGCCATGTGCACAACCAACAATCTTGGTGGGGAGCTTTCTTGAAGCTCCCTGAATGTCCTCCTGCCACCTTTCTACCCTGAAGGCTGCTCCAAACCTCCTTGGCCAATAATTGTGGCCGTCATTGGTGCTGGTAGTGTAGGAGCCATCACTTGAACCGGACCCATCGCCACCAAACCTTGAAAATCCATATCTCAGAACCAGAAAAACATCCTCTATTCACTTTTGTGACCTGATGATTTTTATCGAGGAACCCACTTTGGTCACTTTTTTGGCGCCCCATATCCAACACCATCATGGGCATCACCAATCCTACATCCGTGTGAAGTAGCAGCTGAATGGAATGCCATTAAGGTAGAATTTGATGCCTGGTTGGCAAGGAATGGGAAGACAGCTTGGATGTCATCAAATCCTGACCCGGAAAGCATGGCATGGATCCTGGGGAGGAACATGCCCTTCATGTGTCCGTCAAATTGTCTAAATCCTTGGGAGTAATGGCACTTCACAATGCCTCCTAGCCCTTAGTGCTCGTGGAATCGGGTATTCATTGTCCTAATTTTTGAAATGAACATTGTTGTATCAAGACTTTGCCTAGTCTCTGCGGTTCCCTTGAATGAATTTTACAAGCATGGACACGACCGATTGGTCACAACAAGCTATGTAGTGGGATGGGGATGACCTATATCACAACACTTCCCCATGACCTGATGTTACGCACACCCATTCATGTGCATAACTGACAGAAGTGCACAAAGAGATGCTCAACAGTTAATAAAACACACGTCCCACTTTTTGCTACCCTCAGACAAGGAGCAAAGCTCGAAAAAAACAAATAGCCACACCGATTTTTTACATACTACTGCGTTGGTAAGGAACTCAGCCATCTGCATGTTTGTGCTGACCCAGATGACGGAAATCACCTGTCGCTCCACAAAATTACACCAGAAGTGATGCTCAATAGCAATGTGATTTGGACGTGCATGAAACACTTCAAATTTCTCTGTATTGGCATGAGAACTCTGGTTGTTTCAACTAGAATGATGCTAGGCTCCTACATCTGAACAAGACAAACACTACAGCAACACAGCCTCAACGGCCCTAAACCCAAGCCTAACGTACTCCAACTTTTATGAGCTCCATACTATGCAAATCTACTTGCCATTTTGCAATGACACAATAATTCCACCTAACAGGAACACATAACATGTCTAACAACACCCATCAGGGCTCTAGGCCTAGTCACTATCGATGAAGCCATTAACTACCATCAAACGTTGTTGCCAGAAGTAGAGTTTAAGATACGGTGTAAAACCCATGTATCACACCACTTCTAGAGCCATGTGAAGGGATCTTTCTTGAGAACATTCCAAGAACTATGCAAGAAGGTTGACGGCCAAGATGATGTCAGGTCGATTGGTCGTGGCAAAATATACCATAAAGTCAATGAGGTGTATGTACACAGTCACATCCACCGTCTCACCCCTCTGTGCTAGATCATCGACCTTGAGAGCATCCTACCTGTGTGATGTGATTGGGGTGGAGGTTGTAGGAAGTGGACCAAGGAGGTCAGCAGACTAGTCCTCCACAACACGTGTGCAACTAACTAGGTATAGCAAGAGTGTCCGCCACTTACAGTCATGTATGTTCTCCATCCCAAAAAAGAAAATTCTAGGACCAAGGTCCTTCATCCTATAGACATCCTCAATGACTGTCACGATGGCTGCCAAGCTCTCATATGTCCGGCTGAGAAAGAGGGACGGGTCGGCTAAACTATGTGTGTAACTAGCATGTGTCACTGTGTATGTGATATCCTACTTCCAACACCGGGATGAGTGCTTCAGGTTGTATAAGGCATTACATAGAGTCCGACCATGTCACCAACCTTGAAGCTAAGTGAGTGGACCATGTACATCTTCTCCTCCATAGTGCCATAGAGGAATGCATTTTTCACATCCATTTGGTGTTGCTCCGAGTCGTGTTGAGAAACAAATTAAAAGAGAGTGCAAGCGCTAGTCATATGGGTAACGGGTGCAAAGATGCTAGTGAAATGCACTCAACCAAGAAGAACCCCTAGGCCGTAATGCAAGCCTTGTAGCAATCTAGTGTGCCATCTGGCTTCACCTTCTTGTGAAGATTTCTTGGTATATACAGCCTTCCGCCCAGGCGAGAGGTTGACAAGCTCATAGATGCCGTACTGACGGGTGGCTCAACACTCATCCTCACAAGTGAAATGTTATTGCTCTACGTCCTCAACCAAGAGTGACTCCTTCAACACATTTAGAGTTAATCGACAAAAAATCATGCACTCGAGTTCGAATTCAGCGAGTTAAAAAAAGCCGCGTCGGAAGTTTCAGAACGGTGGTCAGAACGGTGGTCGACGCTCGATCGCGAGGTCGCGATCGAGCGACGACCCCTTTTTTTTGCGTCAGACATGCAAACCCCCTCGTACGATTTAGGGTTTTCTGTGTTTTGCGCGGGCTCCGCCCACGCAAAACACAAAAACCTACACCGTACGAGGGGGTTTGCATGTCTGACGCAAAAAAAAGGGGTCGTCGCTCGATCACGATCGAGCGAAAACACCCTTTTCATTTTTTTCCCACCATGTAAATCCACGTTCAACCCCTAGTTTGAAGTCCAAACGTCGAACAAACCCATCCCATAATTACATTTGGGGGTTTTGGGTTTTATTTTTGCGCAGCCATCTGCTGGGCCCCGCGGTAGCGGGGCCCAGCAAATTCCCTTCCATAGCAGGGGGAGTCTCGGACCCCCCATCCAAACCTACCCGCAAACCCCCCTCGAACAGTCACAAACCCCTCGCTCAAGGGGTTTGTGACTGTTTGATGACTTCGCTGGCAAAGCTCCGCCTGCGAAGTCGCAGAGCCGGGCGAAGTCCGATTTCGCCCCCCGAAGTCAGACTTCCGACCCAAAAACGTGCACTGATCTACGAGTGCACGTTTTTGGGTAGATTAACTCAACCTCCTTCAACATGCTTGGATCAGGTACATTAAGGAAGTTATCTTGGTGGCCAAGACACACACCCCCAGACTTGGCCTGACCATGAAGAGGTTAGCTACAGCACCGCAAGCGACCTAGAACTCATGGCTGACAACTTCATGACCTACAGGGTAGGCTGGACACACCTCATTGTAGCTTGCCTGGACACTCAGGCCAAGGGCCTTCTTGCCAGGCTCGCCACTCTTGACATTATGAGTAGGAGCTTTTGGGTGCTGAGCTATCTTTCTACTGGGTTCTGGAAGCCAGTGGTCCAAGATGACCACCAGGCTCACAGATGTAGCCCCCAAGCTGAAGTACTCATCTCTACCTGCAGAGCAGGCGGCTTAGCCACAGCCAAAGGGAATGCAACCTTGGAGGGAAGGCGACAGGGTGTAGGAGGAGGTAAGTGCAGGCACAAGACCAGGTGTAATCGGGGATGAGGCCACAGATGCAAGATCAGGAATGTCGGAGAAAACTTACACTAGCAAGGGAGCAAGTGTGCCAGGGAGGATCAACGCCGGCATGGTAGCAGGTGTGACAAAGGGAAAAAACACTAGCATAGGAGCAGGTGTGCCAAGGAAGGCCAACACTGGCACAGGAGCAGGTGTACCATAGAAATTTGACGAGGCCACTAGAACGACAGCAAGGTGGCAAGATCATCATTAGTCAGAGATTGGACCGCAGGTGAGGAGGCCAGGACAGACTCATCTAAAGGTCTAGACTCCCCCATCCACCAAGAAGCCTCACATGTGACACCATGGTTGAATCCCAAAAAATAAATGTTGGAGAGGTTATGATAGGTGAGACCCTAAAGGGAGAGAGAGTTGCGGGATCAATGATGAGGTGATGAGAGGGGTCCCAAAATTGCCAAGCCTTTGACCGGGGGGGGGGGGATTTTGAGGAAGGCATGCATGCGACCTCAAAGTGAAACCTTGGACCCCTAGTGGTCATTGATGTAATAGAAACAGACTAGGGACCTCCAAATAGGAGCAAGGTAGATGTCGGTGCAATGTTTAAACTACAGCTCATCTGGTGTGAAATGGTTTAGAAGAGGACCGTGCGGCAGGCGGTTCAAAATACACATCATGTAGGAGAAGCTTGCAAAGGCAGTCTCTAGAAGACCGCCCTCAAAGTGTATGGTGTAAACCACATCGTCCATGGTGCGGTTCTGCCGCGGAGACATGCTGTTGTGCAATGCCATAGCATGGGCGGAGAGACATCCTGCGCAGTGAAGAATGTGACCATCTTACTTCAGAACTTGCCATCACTGATGGAAACTGGGGTAGCCCTCAGGGAGGTGATCAGGCTCACAAAGAGCCGCCTAGGCAGGACCAACTGTTTGTGAGAGGGAGTTGCAGGTTGCACAGACAGAAATTAAGGAAGCTAATGTAGGTTTGCAGAGAATACGAATGTCTGAATGGACTCTTGATTGAGAAATGACATTATCACAGATTTATAACAAGACCTTATATGCCTCATTTGGCCTAGGGAGCACTGAGATACACTCTGTCAAAGTCTACCCTCTACCACACTCTCCTAGCCTAGCGGGATGAGCGGCAGTCACCTCGTCACACATGAGAATTATGTCTCACACGTCTTGGACAACCAACAATCGTGGTCTGAACCTTCCTTGAAGTCTTTTGGAGTTCCTCCAGCTGGCATTTCTCCTTCAAGACCGCTCTCAGTCGTCTTGGCCAATAATCCTGCCGCCTTTTCAGCTTGAAGTGCTCAGGTCGTCACTTGAACCCCACCATTGATCTCCAAACTTTGGAAACCCACATCTCACTCAAACGGACTCCGAATTGAGTTTCGTAAAGTGCATTAGAACCTGTGAGACATCCTCAACCTGTGAGACATTTAACTGCTATGCCATATGATTTTTATCGAGCAACCTATCATTGTCACTTTCTGGCACCATCATATCCATCATTCTCCCAGTTTGCAAGATAAAAAATCACACAAGTCTGCACTGTCCCCTCAGCTAGCGAAAGCGGTGCGCTGCCAGTGGCTTGGTCAGGAAGTCTGCCAACATCATACTTGAAGGGCAGTACTTGATCTACACCACCTGCTTCGCCACGAGCTCGCTCACAAGTGATATCGCGGGTCGATCTTCTTGGTGCGGACGTGAAACTCTGCGTTCTTGGACAGAGCAATGGCGCTCATGTTGCCACAGTAGATTGTAGTCGCTGTGGTCTGTTGCTGTCCAAGGCTTGCCAGCAGCTCACGCATCCACACGGCTTCCTTTGCTGCTTCACTCAGGGTGATGTACCCCGCTTCAGTGGAGGAGAGGGCTACACATTCTTGCTTCTTACTCCTCCAGCTGATTGCCCCTCCCCCGACAAGCACAAACACGAACCCACTGGTCGACCTCCTTGTGTCTAGCTCACCTCCCCAATTTACATCGCTGTAGCCGATGAGGATGGGGTTGTTGTTGCCGTTGATGGTGAGGCAAAGGCTGCTGCTGTTGTCAAGGTAGCGCAGCATGTGCTTGACCGCCTCCCAATGCAGCACACCCGGATTCACGCAAAACTTGCTTAGCACTCCCACTGGTTGGCTGATGTCAAGGTGCATGCCGACTGCTGCGTACATGAGGCCCCCAACTGCTGCTTGGTACGGTGCCGCTTCCATGAGGCTGCTCTCTTGCATGCCGTGGGGAGTCTGCGTCATGCTCAGCTTCGCTCCCACTTCCAGTGGTATTGCGGCTTTGCGCACTCATGCCATGTTGAAGCGCTTGACGATGCCGCTCACGTATGTGCTCTACGACAACTCCAAAGTCTGCTGCTGCAAGTCGTGCTTGACATGAAGGCCATGGTAGTAACTAAGCTCTCCCATGTCTTTCATGTTGAACCTGGCAGCAAGGGACTGCTTCACATTGTCCAAAAGAGACTTAGAGTAAAATGCAATGAGCATATCGTCAACATAGAGTAAAATGAAGACCTGGCTTGCCTCTTACACGCGCCCATAGACTGCATGGTCGACTTTGCTGCGCACAAAACAAAGGCCAGCCAGCTGCTCATCTATCTTGTGGTACCATGCTCATGGTGCTTGCTTCAGGCCGTAGAGGGCCTTCATAAGCTTGCACACCAAAGCCTCCTTTCCCTCCATCACATGCCCCTCCCGCTGCTCCATGTACACATCCTCCTTGAGGTCACCATTCAAAAATGCACACCTCACATCCATTTGATGCACCTCCCAGTCCATAGCAAGATCAAGAGCGAGGATCGCTCAGATGGATGGAAACTTCACAACAGGTGCAAATGTCTCATTATAAGATACACCTCTAGTCTGTGCATATCACTTTGCAACCAACCGTGCTTGTACCTGAGCACCTTACCAACCGCACCACGCTTGCGCCTGAAGATCCACCAACATCCGATCACCCGACTGCCACGTGGAGCTTCCTCAAGGGTCCAGGTCCTGTTCTTCATGAGCGCACCATACTCCTCGTCTGCTGCGGCACGCCAATCTGCCGCCTCAGTGCTATGCATAGCTTCAGTGAACGTGGCTGAGTCATCGGTGACTGTGAGGAGATGAAGCTCGAGGTCAAACGATTTCATTGGTGATGGAACAGTGCACAGGTTCACCAGCTCCTCTAGCGGCGTTTGTTTGCTTGCGAGGCGCTCGGATCGCCTCAGCGGCTCCATAGGACCATTTCCACCATGGTTGTGGCATGCAGACCTTTGTGGTAGCTGTTGTGCATTGCTTTGTTGATCCTCCTCATCAGATTTTGCTGTTGGCTCCTTCTCCTTCTCAGCTCCCTCCACCTCCTTGTCATTGCTGCTATCACCGCCATCTTCCGCACCGCCCTCTTCTGCTACCAGCTCTTCTCCCACTTTTGGTACAAGTGCAGGAGCAAGAGCAACTACAGACATAGGGCTCCAAGTCCAGCCCTTCACGTCCTCTTAAAAGACCATGTCACGACTGCGGATGATCTTGCGAGCAGCAAGGTTGTAGAGGCGGTATCCCATGGTGTCGTAGCCGAGGAAGGCAACCTTCACCGACTTTGCGTCCAGCTTGTTGCAGTTGCCGGCAGGCACGTGCACGGATCCTCCACACCTGAAGACTTTCAGGTGCGTCATTGTTGGCTTGCGTCCCGTCCATGCCTCCTCCGGTGTCATCAGCAACACGACGTACTTGGGACTTTGGTTTTCTAGGTACACGGCACTGTTGACCGCTTCCGCCCAAAAGGTTGGCGAGAGCTCTGTGTCTTGGAGCATGCTGTAAACACGCTCCATGAGCGTGCAGTTTGTGCGTTCAGCCATGCCATTCAGTTGCAGTAATCTAGGTGGGGTGACCTTGTGCCTGATCCCGTGATGCTTCAGGAGGTTGCGGAAGTCATTGGAGAGGTACTCTCCTACACCGTCGGTGCGAAGCACCTGCAACCACCTGCAACTCTCATTTTGTGCAGCAGCAATCCACACCTTGAAATCATCAAAGCACTCATCCTTTCAACACCCACGTCTCCCTTGACTTTTCATCAATGAATGTGACAAAGTACAACTTGCCGGACAAGGACTCAGATTGCATGGGACCGCAAAAATCAGAGTGAACTAGTGAGAGAAGCTCAGCCGCCCCTTTCCCTTCCCCGGAAAAATGGAGCGCGGGCTTGCTTCCCTTCAATGCAGATCTCACAAGCCGATGCACCAGGCTGCTTCACCCCCTTGAGCTCCAAGCTATGGACCATCTCCTGCATGGAGATGATGGCGCCAAAGCCGAGGTGACCAAACCGGCGATGCCACATGCCGATGTCGTGTTTACCCTCTCTCACCACCAACGTTGAGTCGGCTTCCTTCTCCGATGACACATAGAGACTGTAGAGTCCGTCCTCCTTGTCCACTTTTGCAAGCACACGGCCTGCATGGGCAAAGATGATGCAGCCGCCATACTCAAAGCGGACCTGCATGCCTTCGGAGATGAGAGATGATACAGAGAGGAGGTTAGCTACCAGCCTCAAAACATGGAGCACCCCCTTCACACGACGTTCCATGTGCTTTCCCTCAATGGAAGCACAAAACACAATCTCACCCTCCCCAACCGCTATTTACACATGGTTGTCCCCCATGTACACCCGACGAGGCTCAATGATGGTGTAGACAACAAACCACTCCCGGTGACACGTCATGTGCCTCTTGGCTCCGGAGTTGATGATCCAAAATAAGGCGGTCTTGTTGGAGTCGTACAGGACCCGGATGGTTGTCACGAATCCACTCACCCAATCTGATGCATTCGAGGAAGCGTCGGACTGCTTTCCCGCTCCCACTCCAACTGCAAGATCCGCCTTTTTCTTCCGGCATTCGTGCGTCCAATGGCCAGGCTTCTTATTGTAGTGGCAGTTCCCCTTCTTCTTTCCTCCTCCGTCGTTACTCCTAGTTGGTGAAGCACCACCCCCATGACCAGAGTTGGTGATGAGAGCAACGTCCAGTCCGCTTCCGCCCTCTTCTCCCTTGCGCCGCTCCTCCTCAAAGAGCAGGCTCTCCTCCTCATTGTTGAGGGAGAGCTTGTTGCCATGCTGGTCCAGGAAAACAATGACAGGAGTGTAGCTGCTAGGAAGGCCAGATGATATGGTTAGCATGAGCACATGTTCCTTGACAGGGTCTTCAATTGCAGAAAGCTGGTCGGCAAGAGACTTCACCATGTTGATGAAATCAATCATGGATCCGGAATCATCCATCTTCACAGTGTGAAAGTGACGATGCAGCTGCATATTTATGAGGATTGACTTGGATGCATTAGTAGACTCAAGCTTCTTCCAAACCTCCTTAGGCGTGAGAATGCCACGAACGAGGAGTTGCTGTCGTTCGACGAGGTAAAGGTAGATGGTGGCGATGGTGTGGTCACGCTTATGGGCCTCACCAGGCGAGAGAGAGGAATGAGCTGGTTTTTCCACACTCACATGGCTCCGGAGTCCCTTCTCCATAAGCACAATCTTCATGTTGTTGCTCCAGTTGAAGAAGTTCTTGCCTTCGAACTTGGCGATGTTGATGCCGGCCACCACAGAAGCGGATGTCGCTATGGTATCGCAACGTTCAGTCCCCAAACGACTCTCTCACACAACAGGGTGCAAGGAATGCCTCAAGGATGAGGCAAAGCCTTGTTCTAGCTCTGATAACACTGATGGAAACTGGGGCAGCCCTCAGGGAGGTGATCAGGCTCACCAAGAGCTGCCTAGGCAGGACCAACTGTTTGTAAGAGGGGGTTGCAAGTTGCACAGAAAGAAGTTACGAAAGCAAAAGTAGGTTTGTAGAGAATGTGAATGTATGAATCGACTCTTGAGTGAGAAATAGAATTATCACAGCTTTCTAACTAGCCCTTATATGCCTCATTTGGCCTAAGGAGCACTCAGATACACTCTATCAAAGTCTACCATCTACCATGCTTTCCTATCCAAGCGGGATGAGTGGCGGTCACCTTGTCACACATGAGAATTATATCTCACACATCTTGGAGGACCAATAATTGTGGTCTGCACCTTCCTTGAAGTCTCTTGGAGTTCCTCCAGCCGGCTCTTCTCCTTGAAGGCCGCTCTCAGCCGTCTTGGCCAAAAATCCTGCCACCTTTTGAGCTTGAAGTGCTCAGGTCGTCACTTGAACCCGACCATTGATCTCCAAACTTTGGAAACCCATATCTCACTCAAACGGACTCCAAATTGAGTTCTGTAAAGTGCATGGAACCTGTGAGACATTCTCTGAGCAACTGCTTTGCCAGATGATTTTTATCGAGCAACCTATTTTTGTCACTTTCTGGCACCCTCATATCCATCAATCATGATTCGAGTGAAACGTTTGAAGGGTGTGATGAGATTGGTAGCTGGCCATCACCAGCCACAGGAAAACCACCAGGGCGACATTTCTGTTGTGGCGGAGGCTGCCGACCCAATGCATGTGGGTGAAGTCACCAGTCAGGATGAAAAATGTTATACCCAATCTGTGAGAAACTCAACAGCGAGGGGACCACAATGTTCCGAGTGGACCAACTCTAGCAAATGCAATTCCCATGAGGTGGAGTCAGGGTAAGTGAAAAGATGAATCTTACAATGTGCGCATAAGAGGCACTAGGTCTTGGACGAATTCTCAAAGGAAGCCACATCAAGACCAAGGACTGACCGAGTCCGACTGAGGTTGGCCACGATGTCGGAGCTCACATGGGAAAGGTAGGGAGGAGAAGAAAACGAGGCAAAGAGGTGGATAAGGAGGGGGCAGCGGAGGAGGACAAGGAGGATGAGGAGGAGATATGACGGCAACAATGAGGAGAATGAGGAGGAAGAGAAGGAAGAGGAGAAGGAAGAGGAAGAATGGGAGGCGGAAGAAGAGGTGTTGGACGGGCTGGAGGAGGAGGAGGAGGAGGAGGATGTAGACAAGGAGGGGGAGGAGAAGGGGTAGAAGGAGGAGGAAGAGGAGAAGGAGCAGGAGGAGGAGGAGCGGGGGGTTGAGGTGTAATGTTGGGAGAGGTTGGGCCTTGTAAGATAACTTGAGGATCATACTACTGTCTATGCTGGACCAAACGAATTGGCCAGCTTTATTTCCAAAATGATTTAAATTACTAGCTGTCAGAGTGAACAGATCCTTTCAAAAATGGACATTGTGGCAGAGGTCAAATGCTACCATGCCAGGAGCGCTAGCAAAGATCGCTTCCACCCTGGACGGGTTGGTGCTCCATGGCTGTCCCATGAGAATAGAGAGCTTCTGGCACCAGTGGGTGGACCAATGAATCCCGGAGCAGACTCAGGAACTACAGTTGTTGCCGCTTTTTGAGGATTTGTATGAAGCCCTGAAAGTGTTGCTTATTTCCATTGTCCTCGGTTCTACATTCTGGATGTGTGTTCTTCCACTCGGCTTCTTTTTGCTTCACATTTCATGAAAGTTTGTTTCAACAGACTGGAAGGATCTCTTAGGCACTTCTAGGTGCACAACTTGGGGTTCCACAGAGGCTGGCAAACCTCCAAGCCTGACTTCCATTTATGAAAGGCAGGATGCGCCTCTATGGAGCCGATTCAAAGGCTTATATCGCCTACATTTTCTCTCCAGCACCCCTGTGCCACACTCTACTGGATATTTTTGGTTCTTTCCTCCCAGGGAACCGACAGGTAGAGCTTTTATCTCTGCTTTGGGAGGAGGCAGGGGGAGGATTTTTTACTAGTGTCATTGCCAGGTTGCCATCCTTGGAGGTTCTAAGGCAAAGCTAGGGGACAGGTCTCCATTCAGGGTGTTTCCATAGTTCTTCCATTTCAAGCGCCTCGAGTGGATGGATGAGGTGGAAAGGGAAGGGGAAACATGGTCCTTGGGTTCCTTGACGGAGCACATTTAAGGGTGTTGGGTGGAAGGAACCAGGAGTGCCACTTTGTGGTTTCAGTCCACACCCACAGTTATCGGGGACTTTATGCACCTTACATCCGTAGACTAAAGCTCAACTTTTACTGGGCTTGCCTCTGGACTACCTCGAGGAGCACGGGTTGAATGGGCTCTTTTTGACTAAAACTACTTGGAATGCGGGCTCCGGACTGATCATCAGGATCCACCAAGCCATACAGGATGAACTTGGAGAGATCTATTGGGAGGATTTGCTGAGCCTTGAAGTGGAGCCAAAGGATTGTTAATGGCAGCCAGAGCAGTATGTGGGCGGGCTCTGTCCTGAACTCATCCTTTATGAATCTAGCCAGGGTATTGTATGGGTGGTTGAGGTGGCCATCATGGATGCCTATGGCTGCGATGAGCAGGAGGCGGGTATGGTATTGCGGGCAGCTCAGTCTCTTAAGGAGAGGAAGTATGAGGTGGCTCTGGGCATGAAGGTGGGGTGGAAACTACGCACATTGGCGTGGGAGACTTCTAGTGGATAGGGTCCTGATTTATGGCTCTTTGCCCCGTGTTTGGTGGCCATGTGTTTGGAGAGGGTTTGTAGTCCGCTAGTTGATGCAATTCCGTCAGGTTTGGCTACAGGGCCGAGGCCAAGTCCTATGGGCAAAAGGAGTTGGGTCTTTCTACAGAGCCAAGCACTACTTGTGCTACAGAGAACCTTTTTGGGTTGGGCAGGATCATTTACCCTGCCAAGGAAGTCCATGCTCTTGCCTTGTTTCTCTCTTGCATTTTCTGTCTTCCCTTCTTGTTTCACCCTATTGTACCATGGATGACGGCATGAAGTTACCACATTAGCACTCTTGTGTCGATCCATGGCGGCGTTCTCCCTGTGTTTCATTAATGAATTAATGACAAGGGGAGTGATGGAAAGGGGAGGATGGTAACATGCATGGTTAATCATGTGATCTAATCTACTATGAATTTCCTAGGAGATTTGGTTGTCTACCCTTACACGTTTGTTTACTCATAGGTTGATGTACAAGAACCGTAAAGTAGCAAAACACATGAGGACAACCATATTCTAAGAATTGTTGCTAGAGAGGTATCATGAGAGCGAATGTTCATTATATGTCTTCTAAGAGCTCTATTATTAGAGCATTTTATGTCGTGTTTGATTTGAACACCCTGAAACTGTCTATAAGACATTGACATTCAAAGTGGTTTTGTTAAAGTATGAATAGAATCTAACTTACCGGTGTCACTTATCCCCCTCGCTTTCCGCGGCTCCCCCTTCCCCTCAAGTAGCAAAGTGCATTGGGGGCGTTCATTTGGAAGTGTATGTGGTAGGGACATCTGATTGTACACAAATGTACAAAAACATTTTCCAATGTTCAAGTTCCCCGTCAGTTCCTTTGAGAATATAGATTTAAAGCATATAAATGGATGCCCCTCCAATTCACCCTTCCATTCCTTTGTCCCATACACTTTTGGGATTTGGGGGAGGGGCGGGGGGTCTAGTCATCAAGTGTTTGATGTCATCTTTGCCCCCCCCCCCAAAGAACCAAAGTGTATTTGGCAAATGTATTGGAAAGTGAAAGTCGCACATTATGAGAGTCAAGAGAAAAGTTTTCACTTGTGAACAAACTGAATTGCATTTGCAATGATGTTTTATGTATCAATCTGACTTCATCAACGGATGAAACCATCCTGAAATAGCACTATATGCTCGACGCAAACGAAGACATGTTGCTCATACTCACCATCTTCAGATGTACCAACCCCGACGTCATCCAATCCCTCCCAAACCTACCAAACCCGCATGGCCCAGATTGTATATGGGGAGCGTATTGAGGCATGCGTATGCTTGAGTGAAAAGCAAGTACACAATAGAATACATCAAAATTTCTCTTGAACAAATACATTCGTGGACTTCTGTTAGCAGCCCACGCGTCCACCGTCCAATACATCCACCC
>SZWC01026157.1:6582-17320 GCA_023375785.1 Penium margaritaceum
ATGTGTGTGGACATCAATTGGTTGAGGAAATACTCTAGGCCGAAAGAGCGCTGAAAATGGAAAGCTTGGTGAAATTTTCTGTTCAATTGAGTAAACATGAAAAAGGTGAGGACAAATAAAAGTTTTTAGCTTGAGGGGCTACATTTTTTAGAGCCAGAACAAACCAGACCAGTAGACATAAAACTTTCCAGCCATGTTGCATTCCAACGATGCAAGACATGGCAGACCGACACTGCATCTTGGGTTTGCCTACGTGTGGTTCAACTCTCTGAAGGGCCATGATGCGCTGAAAGTTAGGCTGCCTCTAGGACTATATGAACTTTCCCTTCCTTTGAAAAATCTTGGAACATGCCAAGCTTTAACAGTTCTTCCAGCTGACTTTCCTTGCCATCCGTTCCTTAATTCTTTAGAAGGTAATGAGCATGAGGATGAGCAAGGGAGAATCTATCCCGGCCTTTCTGTAGAAGTTGAAGATTCTCCTCAAAGAGGTCCACAACATGCGTTGGGACCTCGACACTCACATACAAGCCATGATTCTTCTCGTGGAATTGCCAGAAATATAGAATCCCATTATCTCCACTCTAGGTGCCCTATCAAAGGATGTGCTCACATCTGCGACTGTGTCAGAGTATGTGGAAAACCAGGCAATGCGGTGCAGCAGCGAAGAAGCCGACATTGCAGCCTTTTCAGCCCAGAACAACACCTGCAGATGCACAAATATCAGCAAAAGTAGCACCACCAGCAGTTCTCATGGAGGCAACAGTGGGGAAAATGGGAATCAGAAGGGGAAATGTCACAACTTTGGCACAGCTGGCCACTTGGCCAGAGAGTGTCTGGCACCAAAGAAGGAGGAAGATGGTGGAACATGAATGGAATTGGTCAGAGTCATGGCTGGCAGCACAGAAGACAAGGGGCACACTCTTGCAGCCAGGCGAATTTGGCCTAGAATCCGATTCTAGCCGGCTCACCTCAAGAGGGAAGGATGAATTTTCATCACTTGCACCATGCATCATATTGTTCCAATGTGTGAAGGGCAGGTGTGAAGCAGCAGAGGGTGTGGGTAACAACAAGGTCGCCATGGATGTGAATGTTGAGGAACGGGATGCTATGCTGTGCAATTCTTTGTATATTCCAAGATTTGCAGCGAGTATGCTCTCTGACTTCAACATCACTGGGTATGACATGACGGTAGTACTCTCTGGGCAAGATGTGGTTATCTTCCGCAATCACGACACCAATACCTCATACGACCCAAGTGAATGAAGTGTTGCAAGGGCTTGGAAGTGGAAGTTTAGAAGATACCACGGGGTGCAAGGGGATGTGTAAACCTTGTCGCCAATGCAATGAAGCATTGTAGGAGTTTGAGACGAACTTCGTATGTGTATAGGTACCTCTTGATCTGGTCCATACATACGTGTGCAGACCTTTTTTCAGTGTCACCAATAAAGGAGGGAGTTGTCTTCTTAAGTTCGCTGGCAACTAGTTCATTTACAGAACATAGCTTTTGTTTCTGAAGGAAAAGAGGGAGATGAGGGAGAGGATGCAAGAGATTGTTGCTCTTGTAGAGCAGCAGACAGGGAGAGGGGCCGTCGTGCTTCACAAAAAAAACAGCGGCGAGCATGACGCTTGTAAACGCAAGAATAAGCAACATGGAATTCAGTAGCATTCTACAATGCCTCTGCAGAGCATTGTCCTCTTGGAGAACATGGACCAGAAAATCCTGGGCATGATACACACCATGTCTTTTGACTGTACATTGCCAATGCACTTCTGGGAGGAAGCTACAGAAGGGGCTCCAGACTTCATAGAATTGTTTCCAGAAGCAACAAGATACAGGCATGGAACAAAGCAGATGACCAATGGGTGGCTGAAAATTTCACAGGAGGCATGGGCTGGTGGTTGTGGAAATGGTGTCAAAAAATGGATGGAAGCTCTCACTGTGGAAAACCCACTAGATTGCATGAAATTTTCACAATACGAATCAATTTGGAGCTTACTTTCAAGACCCATCAGTATTTGGAGGTGGATGATCTTCATCTAGTGATGTTTTTGGTGTTATCCATCACTCTACCAGAGAGGGGGAATGTGACGTATGAACATAAGGTGGAATTCTCTTGTTGTTGAGATGAAAACTTGGAAACACAGAGTGACGGGCAGAGGTATGGTTAATCAAGGCCATTTCAAACACTAGTCTTTTAGTGTGTACTTTGAGTGTGCTCTCCTACAAGGGAGTAGCTTACACCAATTAGAACAATCATTCCATAGGATATGAGAAGAGTGTACTTTTGTCCTACATGGCCTGGAAAAGCTTTTCATAGAAAGGAATCTAGTTCGTGGGGTTAGTGCATGTAAAGTGCACTCAGGCACCTTACAAAAGCACACTGGGAACGCACTTAGTGCGCTCATTTGTCTCATGTCCCAAAGAAAATTCTTTCTGTCCTGTGTGGAAAAACAAGTCTCTTGTTGGGAAGGACCTCAGTGCCTGGGGCTAGTGTACGTGGCAAGTGCGCTCAGTCACCATACAAAAGTGCACTAACAGCGCAGTCAGTACGCTCATTTGTCTCATAAGTCCTAGCACACCTTTCATTTTGTCTTGCATGGTCACATCCTTCTCTTCTTAGAAAGGACCTCAGTCTATGGGCCTAGAACATGTGGTGAGTGCGCTTTGTCTACGTACAAAAGAAGACTAAGAGCACACTAAGTGTACTACTTTGTCTTATGTGTCCCAGCAAACCTTGATATCTGTCTTTTACAAACAATTCTCTTCCGAGGAAGGACTCGTGCATGGAGCTAGTGTATGGCATGAGACATTCCTCTCCTATTTGGGGGGTTCGTATTTATGACATGAGAAACTCATGTTTTCAAGTACTGAGTAATAAAGAAATGTGCTCGTATCATTTTTTAAAAATGTAAGAATAAAATGTAGTGTGTGTTTTTTCCTACTTTTGAAACACACTTTCTTTAGAAAACCATTGCCATTTATGGCCAACAGTTATGTGTTTGAAGGGATATTCTTTTTTTTAAAATAGTTTTCTGTTGTAACTTCAATGCTTCTTCATCAGTTTATGTAGTAAATTACATGTAACTATTTTGAGACATACACATATGCGCTTGTGCACATATGTGTACGTCTCAAAATAGTTACAAGTATTCCTTCTGTACATCCTGATGTATTGCAATGCATGTTTTCTTCATACCTTTCTTGCCCTCGCTATCTGGATCGTCCGCTTGTTCAATGGAATGTAAAATCGCCGTTGGATGGTTACTCGGAGCATCTGTCCATGTCTTACTCGATGGCTGACTACTCGCATGTTATCGTCTACCTAAATGGCTCAAATTTTTCGTCGCTCCATTCCTCGCAAGATGGTTTTGATAAACCCTCCAGTGTACGGGGGTAGTGTATGTGGCGAGTGCACTCAAAATGAGTGCAGAAGTGCACTTATCAGGCACTCATTGTGCGGCCGATTTAAACTGCGGTGAACATTTGTGCCAAAAAAATGGATCCTTTTACATCACAACCCATAGGTGTTTGCCATGGGCAATAGCCTACGTGGAAAGTCAAACCTAGATGATGTGACGTTTGAAACCTGGCCTGCCTGGTGGGAAAGGTTCCCAAGTTGTTGACGGCCACATTGCAGTTCGAGATGCAGGAATGATGAAACGCGGGTGTGTTTGAGTCATTTTTGTGCCGACTGGACATCTTTTAGCATGTCAAACATAAAATGGTAAAAGATAATGGATTTTTAAAATCAAAACAATCATGAATTTAGTTAGGATTTATGGTGAGGATCGGTAATCCAAGAAGCTGACCGATACCATTGGAATCAAGATGAATTCATGAAAAAGATTATGACGATCGACCGACTAGACGTCCAGCAATGTCAGCCCTTCAAAGCAGACCAATGTATTTCTGGAGATATCGCATACATTGATTAATGTCGGTAATGTAAATGATTTCTCGCTCAATAAGTTGCAATCAAAGACGGTGGTCACGGGGCTATCCAACACAGTAAGCAGTTGCTAACGAATCAGTATCCTCGAATCTTGCAACTGCCTACTGCTGATGGGTTCGATTCTTTTTTTGCACCTTGGCCCTTGGGCCAGACCAGGTTAAGTTGTCAATTGTTGGCCGACCACTGGAAACAGCATGTGTTTCAATGTAACCTTGATGAATAGACACTTCTGAGTTTCTCAAAAACTCCAAAAGTGGATGAGAGTCGTCCGATCATTGCTTCGATTAAATGACAATGGTTAGTTTTCTAGAGAATCCTCTATATCACCGTCCAAATAGAATATCGTCGGCAGACATTCATGAACCTCCAGCCAACCAAGTGGGTTCATTACTTTCTTCGCTCAAAACTTGCATAAAAAATGTCGAGCCGGAATTGCGGCTATGAAGATCGTCGAAGTTGATATCGACTTCAAACTGGAAGACTGAACGGTCTAGTGAAACAGGTCTTCATAATTAGTAACAGTCAAGGATTACGAGGAACAGTGGCATTCCTTGTCCTTCATGGTTTACTTAAAGCTAACTGTGATTAATGGTGCGTTCCTTTAGGCACTCCAACCTACCAAAAACATGTAAAGAATCGTGCACTCAGTGTACGATGAGTGCACTTTTCCATGTATATTGAGCACACTAGCCCATGTACACTTTGCCTCGCACTAGGGAGGGTCCGAAGGACTTGCGATGGACAAGAACCACCAACAAGAACCACCAACGATCGATATTCTTGCTGGCCGTCAGTGATGTCCATTCGCCGATTTCGAGTTTGAAGCACTCTGTAAATAGGTCAGCTTGCTAGAAAACCGCTGGAACGATACTAAACAAACAGTCATGAATACACAAAGACAGTTGCATGTTGACAATCACCTTGAATTTGGTCTACTCTAAAAGAACCCTATGAACTAAAAACATCCTGAGAAACATGCTTCTTTTTTAAAGCTTCCATATGTGTAAATCATTTCTTCCAGGATAACTACTGTGAAAAAAAGAGGGGGAGAGATGGAAATACACACATACACACACGCACTGTGAACCGGGCTCGGTGTGCTAGCCTCAACCGGATGGTGGAGACACCAACCGGTGGCAACGGCGACCAAGGGGAGGCCGGTGCACACCAACCCGGCGTTGCGGAAGCGTAGGATTGTCTTGGGGGAGCACGGGAACACGTGTGGCACAGTGGGAGTAAACTGTACTTGTTATCCAAGTGTCAACATACAAGACTCCATGTACATGATGACACATCCTAGGCGACCAGAGGTCGCCAAGCCGTGTGCGGCCCCGTACAGGCCTGGGATGAGCGGTATTGCCTTAGGATCACGTAGCTCATCTTCCCAGATTTCCAACGCACCAAGAATCGCATCATTCCGTGGAGGAACGGCCGAGATATGGCCGTTTCCGTGAACCACGGTAATCTGCCACTGGCAGCACCAGTAGCGGCGGTGACGGCCGCCCGAAGCGCCCTTTCTGGTAATAACACACCGAGGCGCCATTCCGAAGCGCCCTTGGCCCTCAATGATCCTTGACTCATTGACTATCCGGGCCCCAAGGTGCGCTTCGGCTTTGTTGGGTCTTCCGAGGGTTGAGCCTCAGTCTTTGGGGATGATTTCCCGTCACCTTTTTCCCCTCGGCCGGTCCAACCTTTGGCCGGGCGTATCTTCCTGAATTCTTGATGGATCGACCCCGTTCTTGGGTCGATCTCGCATGGTTTTTCCTGTAGATTCCAAATCCACAGTCATCTTGTACATTCAAGGAAGCTACAAGCTGTAATCAGTGCCGTTGGCTTACACTACCCCCCCTTTAGGAGCGAGCCGTCCCGGTTTTCTCTTGATAGGCCCGGAGGATGGCATTCACCCCGCCAACATTGAAGTGGCGGGCCGGCTCCCATGAGTTGTGGGCTGCGTCGTAGCCCCTCCACTTGACCAGGTACTCCCATCCACGGCCACGACGACGGTGGTCAAAGATGGCCTCCACCTCAAACTCTTGCTCGCCTTCGATCACCACCGGAGGGG
The DNA here is from genome assembly GCA_023375785.1 of Penium margaritaceum. Lineage (NCBI taxonomy): Eukaryota > Viridiplantae > Streptophyta > Zygnematophyceae > Desmidiales > Peniaceae > Penium > Penium margaritaceum. Next base: position 12,598 of record SZWC01026157.1, read on the forward strand.
GAGGCGCAGAACTGCGGCCAGGAAAATGTTCGGCCGGGTTATGGTAGAGCTTGAGTTTGGAGATGTGGAACACGTCGTGGACTGGTATGGAAGGCAGGAGAGCCAACCGTGCCACCACGGGTGTCCGCATTTCGAGCACCTCGAACGGACCAAGCCATCGGGGTTTCAATTTGTCCGACCGGACCCCGCGAAGCTTGACATGCGCGCTGTTGAGAAGCACGCGATCACCGACCTTGAGCGTTGCTTCCACGCGTCGGCGGTCCGCTTGCACTTTCTGCTGCTCTTGCGCCTTCTTTAATACATGTCGCATCGCTGCCCAAATCTGCTTGAAGTCGCGTGCGGTAGACTCCACCGCGGGCAGGTTGCTTGCGACGTGCAAACTGAGGGGCGTGGCGGGCATCGTCCCGCTCACCACCTCAAATGGCGCCTTGCCGGTGGAGGCGGACGTGGCAGAGTTGTACACCAGTTCAGCGACCGGCAATCGCTGGTCCCACGACGTCTCGTCCGAATCACCCACTGTACGGAGGAGCTGCTCCAGCGTCTGGTTCGTCCGCTCCGTTTTCTTGTCAGTTTGGGGATGAAAACTGGTCGACAGCTGCACCTTGCTGCCGTACCGCTCCATGAGTTCTCGCCAGAACTTGCTTGTAAAACGCGGGTCACGGTCGCTCACAATGGACCGCGGCACGCCATGAAGACGCACCACATGTTCGAGGAACAGCCGAGCCGTGCCTTTTGCGCTCACCGTATCACGCGTCGCAATGAAGTGCGACATCTTGCTGAAGTGATCCACCACCACCAACACCGCATTGTGGCCTGCCGTTGTCGTGGGCAAACCCGTGATGAAATCCATGGAGATGTCCTGCCACGGCTGCTCGGGGATGGGCAAGGGTTGGAGGAGACTCGGGGTCTTTGTCCTCCTCGCCTTGTGGCGTTGGCACACGTCACAACTCCGGCAAAATTCAGCCACCTCCGACGACATGATTGGCCACCAAAAGAAGCGAGCCACCTTCTTCAATGTTTTGTCGACGGAGAAGTGACCACTCGGGCCACTGTCATGGCATTCCTCCAAAATCAGCTGCCGAAGCGCGGGCACCGCGGGAACTACCACCTGTTGCGTGCCGCGCCGTCGCCAATACGGCGCCACGAAGAAAAATCTCCGAGCGTCGTACTCCCCATGCGCCTCGTATCCCTCCGTGAAGAGCTTCACAAGGAAGGCATCCTCGTGGATGGTGAGAGACGCGACCCGCATCATCAGGTCCAGTCGCCTTGAGAGTGCGTCGGCTGGGTTGATGCGACCCGGCCGGTACACAATCTCGTAGTCAAAGTGCGACTCGAGGTACTCCACCCAACGCGCTTGCCGCCGACTCAGGTTTGGCTGCGTCTTGAAGTACTTCAACGTGTGGTGGTCGGTGTAGACCGTGCACTTCCGCGGCTCGAGGTAGCACTGCCAGTTCTTGAAGGCTGCGACCATGGCGAGCATCTCCTTGTCATGGGTGGCGTAGTTCAGCTCCGCCCCGCGCAACTTGCGTGAGTAGTAGGCGACCGGCTGCGCCCCGTTGCCAAAGTCCTGCAAAAGGATTCCACCAATGGCCAGGTCCGATGCATCCGTCGCCATTCCAAACTCACGGCCGCTGTCGGCCAAGTGCAAGGCCGGCGCGGAGGTCAGAGCCCGTTTGAGATTCTCAAAGGCTTTTTGTTCGCTAACTCCCCAACTCCACTCGCGATCCTTGCGAGTGAGATTGGAGAGTGGCGCTGACACTCGCGCGTAGCCAAGGATGAACCTGCGGTAGTAGTTGCAAAAACCAAGGAACACTTGCACATCATGCACATTATGCAACTTCGGCCACTCTTGTACGGCCGACACTTTGCGCGGGTCCATGGCAATCTGTCCATTGCCAATTATGTATCCAAGGAATTCAACTTTACCCACCGCGAACTCACACTCAGAGAGTTTTGCGGAAAACTTCTCCTTCCTCAAAATCTCGAGGACCTTCTTCACATGCTCCGTATGCTCCGCCGCCGTCCTGCTATACACCAAGATGTCGTCCAGGTACACCACCACGAAGTCATCCAAGTACGGCCTAAAGATGTTGTTCATCGCCGCCATGAAGGTGGCCGGCGCATTGGTCAACCCGAAAGGCATTACGAGGAACTCGTAGTGACCATAGCGGGTACGGAAGGCCGTCTTTTCCACATCATCTGCTACGATGCGGATCTGGTGGTAGCCGGAACGGAGGTCGATCTTTGTGAAGAAGCGAGCCGCACGGAGCTGATCGAAGAGCTTCTCAGCTCGTGGAAGCGGGTACCGGTTCTTGATGGTCAACTCGTTCAACGCCCAGTAGTCCACGCACATGCGCAACTCCCCCGTCTTTTTCTGCACAAACAAGACAGGTGCAGCGTAAGGAGACAAGGAGGGGCGGATGAAGCCCTGTTCCGTCATCTCGGTCAGCTGCTTCTTGAGCTCCTACAGCTGCGCGTCGCTCATGCGGTACGTTGCACGAACAGGCGGGCACGCTCCAGGTTTGAGGTCGATGCGATGGTCCACGTCCCGCTTTGGTGGCAGACCCGCCGGGAGGGTGTCGGGGAACACGTCCTCAAACTCCGTACACACCTTCCGAAGCCCCTCGGGCACCGCGGCAAACTTGCCTTGGACCCCCGGCTGCTTACGAGTCGCCCCATGCGCCACAGCAGGCGCCACGTCCTCTGGTTCGTCGAAATCGTCTTCCACGTCTCGCACGAACGCCAGAAAAATCTGCTCCCTTTTTCGAATCGCGCGCTTGAGCTGCGCCAAATTCAGCATCATAGGCGCCGATTCCTCCTTACGAGGCACCGACTGCTGCGGCGCTTCCTCCTTGCAAGTCTCCTCCTCCACGGCCTCTTCCTCGGACCACGTAGGCAGGGGATACTCCTTGTCTCCGAACTTGACTGAGACGGTGCGCGCCTCCCAATTGACGACGGGGTTGTACTTGTGGAGGAAATCACGACCGAGGATCACATCGTAATCCTTCATCGAGCACACCCGGTATACGGTCATTATGCGAAGTTTCCCCACGCGAATGGAGAGGGGATGGGCCAGGTATCCCACTTCAATCGTGCCGTCCACTTGGTTAGCGGTCCGCTTCTTGCTCGTGAGCGCAAGGCCCCACTTCCGAGCACACTCCATGCTCACAAAACTGCGGCTCGCACCACAATCCAGCAGGCTCCCCACCTTCTCCTTGACGCCTTTCACTCGCGCCTCCAAGAGAAGTGCGGGCTGCTCCTCTTCATACCCCATGTCCCATGCCTTGACCTCGGAAACCCCATTAACTGCCGCAAGGCGTTCGGGTGGGCGGTCAACTGGCGGTTTGGGCTGAGAGGAGCTAGGAGTAACGCCGTCTACTCCCGGCTCTCCTCGTTTTCCGACTCCTTTGTTGCTTTATCTGTTTCCTTCGTGGCTTGCTTCCCCTTCCCTTGCCGCTTACCCTAACCCTCGCCCTTCTTTGGACTCCGACTGTCACGCGCAATGTAGCCAGGCTTGCCACAGTTGTAGCACTTGCGCTGTTGTAATGCTCCGATCTCCATGGGCGTGACGTCGCTCTCGGCCCGCTTGCCATAACCACCACCAAAAGAGTTGTGGCTGTTGGCATGAGCCTGTTGCACACGCGAATCGTACCGTTCGGCTGCTACGATCATTGCCGACAGGTCGTCGTTGAGGTCGTGCATCACCGTCACAGCGCGGGCGTCGTTCTAGAGGTCGTTGCTGTAGTGGAAGCACAATTCGTGGGAGTCGAAGCCACAGTTGGCGACGATCTCACGAAACCTGCGGGTGTATTCGGTGATGCCGCCAGTTTGGCGAAGCCGACGCAACTTGGCACGCGCGTTGTTCCTCACGTCACCCACGGTGAAGCGCTTGATGAACGCCTCTGTGGACTCCTTCCACGAGGTCGGCCATTTCAGGGTAGGGTCGCCACTGCTACACGTTGGAGCCGATGGGGTTCAGATTCCAGTCGCGGCCGCAATGCCGGCGACCATTGCTGCTCCACTGCCGTGTGGATGGGACCGCATCACATCGGCCCACCAATCCAACGATGCCCCTCTCAACAGGGTCACGGCATAGTCGCGGCGCGCCTCGTACCTTGAGGCATCCACACCGATGGCGATGAAGTTCAATTCCAGCCCGAATATCCAAGCATGCGGAGCTGGCCCATCCTTCTTCAATGGGTCAAATGACTCCGGCTTGGGCGGGCTCAGGACGCCCACCGCAGGTACGTTAGCGGTGGCAACTGCCACTGGTGTTGTCACTGGACGCTTCACGAGCTCTTGATTGAGATACTCGTTCTGCTTCTCCAACAGGTCCATCTTGGCCTGCATGTCAGCGAGCAACTTCTGCAACGCTGCGGCTGCTGTTACTTTGCCTTGCGCGTCAAACGCTGTGGCCAACGAGGACGAGCCGGTTGAAGTCATCTTCACGTCCGGTACAACTTCTTCCTCAACGGGTCCTCCGGTTACCGCCTTGTCACCAGAGTGCGTGGTTGGCCTTGGGCACGAATCCGCCAAAGAGACGAGATGCGTGCTGGTCTACGCTGACCAGGAGAGGTTGCCACGTAGATGATTGTGCCCCTGAGCCAAGGGTGGCTCTGATACCAAGTGTGAACCGGGCTCGGTGTGCTAGCCTCAACCGGATGGTGGAGACACCAACCGGTGGCAACGGCGACCAAGGGGAGGCCGGTGCACACCAACCCGG